>OZ012659.1:445508-606165 GCA_963942545.1 Oxycera nigricornis
CACAGTAGTGGTAATATGGGGGTTCTAGAGCGGAAGTGAAATCAATAAAAATTATCGATTTATTGATTTTGTGCAATCAATAAAAATTATCGATTTATTGATTTTGTGCAATCAATAAAAATTATCGATTTATTGATTTATGCTGACGTCATCACCCCGACCGGAAGTGAACTGTCAAGGCCACGCCCACAAAACCGCAAGCCTATTACGCCATCAACCGCAATCAACCCTTTCTTCCCCTCTCTCTCTCTCTCACACACACACACACACGATCTCACCCACACACGCACAACCTAATTTTACGCCCCCGCGATCCCACCTTTCACCGACGACACCGTAAATTTCACGGCAAGACACTTTAACTTATTCGGAGACACTAAAAATTGGTTGTGTTGTTCAATTTCGAATTTCCCAACAGCGAATTACAGCCGGATGTAAGTTTTCAGTATTGTGGTTCTTTGAGGAAATAGCGCCGATAAGAGACATCCGGTTCTACCTATGGGGGATGTGGTTTTTATTTGAGTTTGATATACGCTTTTGAAGAAATCAAATGAAATAACGTTGATAAGAGGTAAGTTTGTGGTTTTTAAGAAAATTTTTAGATAACGAAGTTTTGCGTAAATTTTGAAACGAAAATAAAAGCCGTTATACCAAAAAATTATTACGTCATCAGCTTTTGCTTATCTATTTTCGGTCAAAAGGAGGATGTGGTTAAAAGTTTAAAAAAAGCGGAAAAATTCCAACGAAAGTTGAATAATTGTGGTTTATGATTTTGTTTATAAGGCGAACCGAAAACTACAATAGCCATAGTTTTTTCCAAACTTTAATAGCGAAAGGTGTTTTCAATTTTTTGTGAAAAATGAAAGGATTTTTGTGCGAATTCTGTGAAAAAGACTTTCCGTCTTCTGGTGCTCTGAAGAGGCACATACAACATACGCACGGTGAGTAGCGAAGGAGTATTTTATTTTTTTTTGTAGCTATTACAAACAACCCCTTTAAAATAGAAAATACAAGCCCATATAAGAATCACAACCTAGCAGGAGCGTCAACACACAACCAAACGCCCCTTAAAATTTGTGATGTGTGCTTGGTTATTGTCAAAACAACAGAGTGGAACCGCCACATCCGAACAAACACACACAAAAAGAATATTTATCATTCTGTTGATGAGAATTTTCAAAGCATTAAGAGCAGCTTTAAAAACAGAATACAAACGCTTGTATATCAAAACAAAGATGAGAACGCATTGATTCCGGAAGTATTTTTCAAAAAACTAGAGGAACCACTTATGATTAGATTAAAGCAAATATTAAAAAAATCATCCTCTATTAAGTTTAATGTTGAGCTATTTGGGGATTATATGAAAACTTGTTTGTCAGACGATAAGGAAGAAAGCGTGTGTTTGATAAGCATTAAATCGTTTCAACCAAAGATGCAAGCCGCCCAAACTGAATGTGAGTTGCAAACGGGTTTCAAGAACAATGTTGATCAGATTATTAAGAAAATGCAAGAGTTTCAAGAGAGAGATAGTGGATGGACACTAGTGAAAATAACTCACTGTGAAATAAACATAAACGAACACAAGCCGCTTAGGGGAACGAAACACGTGCGTTTACCACCATTTATAGCAAGCAAGCGTGCATGTGTTAATATTAAAAACGACGATGAATTCTGTTTTAAATGGAGCATAATTTCTGCGTTGTCTCCCGCGCAAATCAGTTCAGATAGACCATCATCTTATCATATATCGGATATTACGCAAAGCGTTATAACACTGGATAATGGAATATTATTAAAGTTTAACGATTTAGAGTTCCCACTAAAGGTTCACGATGTAGCGAACTTTGAAAAATTAAACCCCCTAATTAGCGTAAACGTGTTTGGTTATGAACGCGAAAATCGGAAAATTGTGGGGCCATATTATAACACAAAGAACGAGCGAATATATCATATAAATTTATTATTGATACAAAACACCGACGAAGACCAACACTATGTGTGGATAAAGAACCTTTCAAGGTAATACCGTAGTTTTGTCTATTCTCCCCCCCTAATTTTTATTGTTTAAGGCTGATCCATTATCAACAGACACTCCACGACGAAAAGCTTTTTATTTGCAATACATGTCTTCAACATTTTCATACCGAAGAAGCCCACTTACAACACAAAAACGAGTGTGGTAAAATTGTGACAACCATGCCGAAACCGGAAAAATCAACACTATATTATCAGAATTTTGAGCGCCAACTGGATGTACCATTTGTCATTTATGCCGACTTTGAGTGTTTGCTTCAAGATGTGAACACCTGTTTTGCCGACCCAGAAACTTCCTCAACAGCAAAAGTCCAGGAGCACACACCATGTGCATTTTCATATTATATTAAGTGTTCTTTTGATTCGTCATTAGATAGGTTAAGAGCGTACAAAGGTCCCGAATCCTCTAAAAGCTTTGTAAAATCGCTTGTGAACGACGTAAGGCGGCTCTATTCAGACTATATAATGATGCCAAAACCGATGCATACTTTAACAAACCAAGAAATGAAAATTCAAACAGAAGCGGTCCTTTGTCATATATGTAAAAAGACTCTTGAAAACGACAGAGTGATGGACCACTGCCACTTAACGGGAAAGTATAGGGGTCCAGCCCATAATAAATGTAATTTATTATTTAGAGTGCCCAAATTCTTTCCAATCTTTTTTCATAATTTTTCCGGATATGATTGTCATTTATTCGTAAAAGAACTTGGTAATTTGGACGGTGATATAAAAATTATACCCCAAAATAAGGAGCGATATATATCGGTATCAAAAAGAATTGTGATCAATAGCACCACAACGATTGAATTACGATTTTTAGATTCTATTAGATTTATGCAAAGTAGTTTAGATGAGCTTGTAACATATTTACCCGCGATAAAACTAGAGACAGTGCGCTCAATATATGGGGAAGAAAGCAAATTCAAGTTGCTAACAAGAAAGGGCGTAT
This sequence comes from Oxycera nigricornis, assembly GCA_963942545.1. NCBI lineage: Eukaryota > Metazoa > Arthropoda > Insecta > Diptera > Stratiomyidae > Oxycera > Oxycera nigricornis. Next base: position 448,495 of record OZ012659.1, read on the forward strand.
TCCCCTATGAGTATATAAATTCGTGGAGCCGATTGGACGACCCTTGTTTACCCCCACGCGAAAAATTTTTTAGTAAATTAACAAATAGTGAGTGTAGTGAAAACGACTATAAACACGCGCAAAACGTCTGGAAAGAGTTCAATTGTAAAACGCTTTGGGATTATTTAGAGTTGTATTTGAAAACAGATGTATTGCTTTTAACAGACGTGTTTGAAAATTTTAGGAAAATTTGTAAAGAAATCTATGAGTTGGATCCCTGTCAATATTACACTGCTCCGGGTCTAGCATGGGATGCTATGCTTAAAACAACAAAAACCAGACTAGAGCTTTTAAATGATATAAACATGTACAATTTTTTCAAACGAGGCATTAGAGGGGGCATTACCCAATGTTCGCATCGACACTCTGTAGCCAACAATAAATATATGGAAAGCTTTGTTGAAACGAATCCATCAAAATACATAATATATTTGGATGCAAATAACTTATACGGGTGGGCCATGTCTCAACCCCTTCCACATTCTTCATTCGAATGGGTTCCAAATGTTAATGATATTGATATTATCAATATTCCACAGGATTCTGATATTGGATACATATTAGAGGTCGATTTAGAGTATCCCCCATTAAAACACAATGATCACAACGATTTACCCTTTTGTGCAGAAAATAAAGCAGCACCGGGTTCCAAAAACAAAAAGCTTATTACAGACTTAACAAACAAACACAAATATATTATTCACTATCGGAATCTGCAACAATGCTTAGAAAATGGGCTAAGACTTATCGGTGTTCATAGAATTTTACAATTTAAACAGTCTTGTTGGCTAAAGAGCTATATCGATTTGAATAATTATTATCGCACAAAAAGCAAAAATTCGTTTGAAAAGAATTTCTTTAAATTGTTGAACAACGCGGTATATGGGAAAACGATGGAGAACGTGGAAAAAAGAAAAGATGTGAAAATTGTTACAGAATGGGAAAGTCGGGGCAGACACCTAGGCGCCCGCGCTCTTATCGCAAAACCCAACTTTCATAGTATAGCCATATTTTCAAACAACATGGCCGCAATTCAGATGGATCGAGTGAATGTGTGCTATGATAAACCAATTTATTTGGGGTTTACCGTTCTTGATATTTCAAAGCTAAAAATGTACGATTTTCACTATACTTATATGAAACCAAAATATCGCGAAAATGTTCTTCTAAATTATATGGACACAGATTCATTCATTTATACAATTAAAACAGAAGATTTTTATAGAGACATTTTAAACGATATTGACAACTACTTTGATACTTCAGAATATTCTAAAGATAATCCCTATCATATTCCATTGAAAAATTGTAAAATTTTAGGTTTAATGAAAGACGAAACGCACGGAAAAATAATAAACGAATTTATAGGGCTAAGAGCAAAAATGTATTCATTAAGTATTGATCAGGAAAAAACAATAAAAAAGGCAAAAGGCGTTAAGAAAACTGCAGTGGATAGATTGAGTATAGATAATTATAGAGAGTGTTTGTATAGGAATAAAATTTATAGAGGAGATATGTATGTATTTAGATCAAAACTTCATAACATATATACGGAGTGTATTAATAAGATAGCTTTAAGCAGCTTAGACAATAAGAGACTAATTAGGGAGGATAAAGTTAGCACATATGCTTGGGGACATTGTGAAATTTGATATGAAAATAATAACAGCATTGTATTTTATAAAAAAAGGCGTTTTTTTTTCCTCAAAGATAATGGGCAAAAACACGAACCGTTCGTTGTTTTAGTTGAAGGAAATATTGGATGTGGAAAATCCACACTTCTAAATCATTTCAACAAATTTGATGATGTATGCTTGATGTATGAACCACTTAAAAAATGGCAAAATGTGGGGGGATACAACCTATTGGTGTGTAGCATCATATTCTCATATTAAACCCAAACGTTTATATGAAACATTTTAGGATTTGTTTTATAAGGACCCAGAACGATGGGTAATACCTACACAGAATTATATTACTTTAACCATGTTTGAAATGCATATGCGATCAACAGACAAGAAGTTTAAACTAATGGAGCGCTCTTTGTACAGCTCAAGGTGCGTTAATGATTTCTGGCTCCAACATTTTTTAGTTTTTTTAGATATTGCTTCATAGAATGTCTATATGAGGCTGGACGAATAGATGACGAAATGCGATGCGTTCTATTAGAAACCCATAATCTGATGGAACAAAACTTTAAGATTAACGCCAATCTTATTGGTGAGCTACAGATGAAAATATTTTAAAAACACACCAAACAAGCGTCTTTATAGTTTATATTCAAACATCTCCGGAGGTAGCATATGAGCGAATAAGAAAACGAGCCCGCGCCGAAGAAGAATTTGTGTCAATGGAGTATTTACAAAGCCTACACAAACACCACGAGAACTGGTTAATCGAAAATAAGCCCCAAACAAACAGCATACCCGTTGTTGTTGTGGATGGAAATCAGAATGCGGCTTGTATGCTTTCAGAATATCAAAAAATAGAACAAATGCTGCAGCTGCCCCAAGAAACACGAATCTCAACTTACAATAGCATAAAATAATAAATCGATAATTTTATTGATATAAAAAAAAAATATACTTTATTTTGCTTTTTCACACACAACACATTTTTTCTTATTTTAACCGATCTACAACAATTTCCTAACTTCGCTAGTCAACGGATTGTATTCTACAATTCTATCGTGGAGTAATAGACAAAATGCTGTTGTCTTTGGCGGAAACATGCTTGCAAGCAAATAGCGATATCCTTTATTATTGGCTGATGATAGTTATCGTATTTATTCTATTAATTGTGATTTTTTTAATTCTTCAATAATTGATATTATTTCGTTGTTTTGATTATTGTGATCTGTTTGTTGCGATGCAATGAGTAACTGCAATCGACTTACTAATTCATTCGGATCATCCCAATTTATATAGTCTTTCTGTTTGTTGGGTGTTTGCATTAAGCTGTAGTTGTTGTATTTAATGTTGACCATTCGTTTTAACCCCCTTCCTTCTTTGCTATTCAACAGCTTAGAAATTATTTGTGTATACTTAAAGCCTCGATTTCCATTAACTTGACTACTGCTGTCATAAGATCGCCTGTGAGCATTACTATGCAGAAGAATATTTTTATAATTCTCTAAATCTTCATTGGTATATAATGTTTGATCTGGGTTCTTCATAAAAAGCAGTTCAAATAAGCCTTGAGTTCCCATATAAGAATTCTCATCTACAACTATTTGTTTGCCATCGATTACGAAATTCGAATTTCCTATCTTCCAATTATCCTCAGCATCGTCATCCTTATATACACCATAAATACTATCAATTATAGTCGGTTGATTTACATAAATATCTAGATATTGTTTAGCAATATCCGAAAAATGGTTTTGCTTCATGTACTCTTCAAGATGTTTTTCTCCTTCCGGAGACGTTACATATTTACGAATAGCTTTTGTAGAAGAATTAGATGAAGTGCTGGTGCGGTTAAGTTTTCGCTCAAACTTTGCTGGAGGAGGAGTTTTGAAACTATCTTCTTCTTCACTATCTTCCTTAAAACTGGCTTCTTCTTCTTCACCATCTTCCTCTTTTTTCTCTTTTTCTTCATTTTTAACTCCAAGTAATGAAGGCTCTTCTTTAATTTCATTTTTTATGGCTTGATCTTGCAACAACTTAGTTCTTTTAACAAATTCTTTGAGAGGGTTAGTGATTGGCTTAAATGTTTCCTCCAACTGAATCTCTATCCCGGCTTTGTTGGCTTTCAGTTGTTGATACTTTTTCCTTATCGTATTGGTTGTCTTTACAATATCACTGAGTAACTGTTTATCATACATTGTCCTTTTCATTGTTTATGGGGGGCAACAGCAGCAGCAATTTGTCTTCAAGTTTCGAAAGGTCTCTAAAATATTTCGAAATATTCTTTCAATAGGTTCTAATTTGATTTTGAAATGATATTTGCTGCACCTAAATCTATTTGTTCCTTTTTCGAATTGTTTGGAACTATGTATCTTCACCGCTGCACCACTCAAACCGTATTGAACTGTTATCAAACTGTATTGAACAGCTATCGAGCTGCATCAAACCGATCCTTTGAACTGCAACTGAACTGATATGAGCTGTTAATGTGGACCTTTGAACTGCTATTGAACTGCTTTGAACTGTTAAACTGGTCCTGTTAACAGCTATTGAACTGCTTTCAACTGTTGAACTGCTTTCAACTGTTGAACTGATGCTTTTAACAGATCTAATCTATTTATGAACTGCTTCGATGCTGTGATTTTGCTTTTATAGTATTATGAATATATCGAATCCCTTTCGATGCAGCAAATATCATTTCAAAAGCAAAGTAGAACCTATTGAAAGAAAGATCGAAATATTTTAGAAGGAAGATAGTGAAGAAGATGATAGTTTCAAAACTCCTCCTCCAGCAAAGCTTGAGCGAAAACTTAACCGCACCAGCACTTCATCTAATTCTTCTACAAAAGCTATTCGTAAATATGTAACGTCTCCGGAAGGAGAAAAACATCTTGAAGAGTACATGAAGCAAAACCATTTTTCGGATATTGCTAAACAATATCTAGATATTTATGTAAATCAACCGACTATAATTGATAGTATTTATGGTGTATATAAGGATGACGATGCTGAGGATAATTGGAAGATAGGAAATTCGAATTTCGTAATCGATGGCAAACAAATAGTTGTAGATGAGAATTCTTATATGGGAACTCAAGGCTTATTTGAACTGCTTTTTATGAAGAACCCAGATCAAACATTATATACCAATGAAGATTTAGAGAATTATAAAAATATTCTTCTGCATAGTAATGCTCACAGGCGATCTTATGACAGCAGTAGTCAAGTTAATGGAAATCGAGGCTTTAAGTATACACAAATAATTTCTAAGCTGTTGAATAGCAAAGAAGGAAGGGGGTTAAAACGAATGGTCAACATTAAATACAACAACTACAGCTTAATGCAAACACCCAACAAACAGAAAGACTATATAAATTGGGATGATCCGAATGAATTAGTAAGTCGATTGCAGTTACTCATTGCATCGCAACAAACAGATCACAATAATCAAAACAACGAAATAATATCAATTATTGAAGAATTAAAAAAATCACAATTAATAGAATAAATGCGATAACTATCATCAGCCAATAATAAAGGATATCGCTATTTGCTTGCAAGCATGTTTCCGCCAAAGACAACAGCATTTTGTCTATTACTCCACGATAGAATTGTAGAATACAATCCGTTGACTAGCGAAGTTAGGAAATTGTTGTAGATCGGTTAAAATAAGAAAAAATGTGTTGTGTGTGAAAAAGCAAAATAAAGTATATTTTTTTTTTATATCAATAAAATTATCGATTTATTATTTTATGCTATTGTAAGTTGAGATTCGTGTTTCTTGGGGCAGCTGCAGCATTTGTTCTATTTTTTGATATTCTGAAAGCATACAAGCCGCATTCTGATTTCCATCCACAACAACAACGGGTATGCTGTTTGTTTGGGGCTTATTTTCGATTAACCAGTTCTCGTGGTGTTTGTGTAGGCTTTGTAAATACTCCATTGACACAAATTCTTCTTCGGCGCGGGCTCGTTTTCTTATTCGCTCATATGCTACCTCCGGAGATGTTTGAATATAAACTATAAAGACGCTTGTTTGGTGTGTTTTTAAAATATTTTCATCTGTAGCTCACCAATAAGATTGGCGTTAATCTTAAAGTTTTGTTCCATCAGATTATGGGTTTCTAATAGAACGCATCGCATTTCGTCATCTATTCGTCCAGCCTCATATAGACATTCTATGAAGCAATATCTAAAAAACTAAAAAATGTTGGAGCCAGAAATCATTAACGCACCTTGAGCTGTACAAAGAGCGCTCCATTAGTTTAAACTTCTTGTCTGTTGATCGCATATGCATTTCAAACATGGTTAAAGTAATATAATTCTGTGTAGGTATTACCCATCGTTCTGGGTCCTTATAAAACAAATCCTAAAATGTTTCATATAAACGTTTGGGTTTAATATGAGAATATGATGCTACACACCAATAGGTTGTATCCCCCCACATTTTGCCATTTTTTAAGTGGTTCATACATCAAGCATACATCATCAAATTTGTTGAAATGATTTAGAAGTGTGGATTTTCCACATCCAATATTTCCTTCAACTAAAACAACGAACGGTTCGTGTTTTTGCCCATTATCTTTGAGGAAAAAAAACGCCTTTTTTTATAAAATACAATGCTGTTATTATTTTCATATCAAATTTCACAATGTCCCCAAGCATATGTGCTAACTTTATCCTCCCTAATTAGTCTCTTATTGTCTAAGCTGCTTAAAGCTATCTTATTAATACACTCCGTATATATGTTATGAAGTTTTGATCTAAATACATACATATCTCCTCTATAAATTTTATTCCTATACAAACACTCTCTATAATTATCTATACTCAATCTATCCACTGCAGTTTTCTTAACGCCTTTTGCCTTTTTTATTGTTTTTTCCTGATCAATACTTAATGAATACATTTTTGCTCTTAGCCCTATAAATTCGTTTATTATTTTTCCGTGCGTTTCGTCTTTCATTAAACCTAAAATTTTACAATTTTTCAATGGAATATGATAGGGATTATCTTTAGAATATTCTGAAGTATCAAAGTAGTTGTCAATATCGTTTAAAATGTCTCTATAAAAATCTTCTGTTTTAATTGTATAAATGAATGAATCTGTGTCCATATAATTTAGAAGAACATTTTCGCGATATTTTGGTTTCATATAAGTATAGTGAAAATCGTACATTTTTAGCTTTGAAATATCAAGAACGGTAAACCCCAAATAAATTGGTTTATCATAGCACACATTCACTCGATTCATCTGAATTGCGGCCATGTTGTTTGAAAATATGGCTATACTATGAAAGTTAGGTTTTGCGATAAGAGCGCGGGCGCCTAGGTGTCTGCCCCGACTTTCCCATTCTGTAACAATTTTCACATCTTTTCTTTTTTCCACGTTCTCCATCGTTTTCCCATATACCGCGTTGTTCAACAATTTAAAGAAATTCTTTTCAAACGAATTTTTGCTTTTTGTGCGATAATAATTATTCAAATCGATATAGCTCTTTAGCCAACAAGACTGTTTAAATTGTAAAATTCTATGAACACCGATAAGTCTTAGCCCATTTTCTAAGCATTGTTGCAGATTCCGATAGTGAATAATATATTTGTGTTTGTTTGTTAAGTCTGTAATAAGCTTTTTGTTTTTGGAACCCGGTGCTGCTTTATTTTCTGCACAAAAGGGTAAATCGTTGTGATCATTGTGTTTTAATGGGGGATACTCTAAATCGACCTCTAATATGTATCCAATATCAGAATCCTGTGGAATATTGATAATATCAATATCATTAACATTTGGAACCCATTCGAATGAAGAATGTGGAAGGGGTTGAGACATGGCCCACCCGTATAAGTTATTTGCATCCAAATATATTATGTATTTTGATGGATTCGTTTCAACAAAGCTTTCCATATATTTATTGTTGGCTACAGAGTGTCGATGCGAACATTGGGTAATGCCCCCTCTAATGCCTCGTTTGAAAAAATTGTACATGTTTATATCATTTAAAAGCTCTAGTCTGGTTTTTGTTGTTTTAAGCATAGCATCCCATGCTAGACCCGGAGCAGTGTAATATTGACAGGGATCCAACTCATAGATTTCTTTACAAATTTTCCTAAAATTTTCAAACACGTCTGTTAAAAGCAATACATCTGTTTTCAAATACAACTCTAAATAATCCCAAAGCGTTTTACAATTGAACTCTTTCCAGACGTTTTGCGCGTGTTTATAGTCGTTTTCACTACACTCACTATTTGTTAATTTACTAGAAAAATTTTCGCGTGGGGGTAAACAAGGGTCGTCCAATCGGCTCCACGAATTTATATACTCATAGGGGAATACGCCCTTTCTTGTTAGCAACTTGAATTTGCTTTCTTCCCCATATATTGAGCGCACTGTCTCTAGTTTTATCGCGGGTAAATATGTTACAAGCTCATCTAAACTACTTTGCATAAATCTAATAGAATCTAAAAATCGTAATTCAATCGTTGTGGTGCTATTGATCACAATTCTTTTTGATACCGATATATATCGCTCCTTATTTTGGGGAATAATTTTTATATCACCGTCCAAATTACCAAGTTCTTTTACGAATAAATGACAATCATATCCGGAAAAATTATGAAAAAAGATTGGAAAGAATTTGGGCACTCTAAATAATAAATTACATTTATTATGAGCTGGACCCCTATACTTTCCCGTTAAGTGGCAGTGGTCCATCACTCTGTCGTTTTCAAGAATCTTTTTACATATATGACAAAGGACCGTTTCTGTTTGAATTTTCATTTCTTGGTTTGTTAAAGTATACATCGGTTTTGGCATCATTATATAGTCTGAATAGAGCCGCCTTACGTCGTTCACAAGCGATTTTACAAAGCTTTTAGAGGATTCTGGACCTTTGTACGCTCTTAACCTATCTAATGACGAATCAAAAGAACACTTAATATAATATGAAAATGCACATGGTGTGTGCTCCTGGACTTTTGCTGTTGAGGAAGTTTCTGGGTCGGCAAAACAGGTGTTCACATCTTGAAGCAAACACTCAAAGTCGGCATAAATGACAAATGGCACATCCAGTTGGCGCTCAAAATTCTGATAATATAGTGTTGATTTTTCCGGTTTCGGCATGGTTGTCACAATTTTACCACACTCGTTTTTGTACTGTAGGTGGGCTTCTTCGGTATGAAAATGCTGAAGACATGTATTGCAAATAAAAAGCTTATGGCCGTGGAGTGTCTGTTGATGTTGGATCAACCTTAAACAATAAAAATTAGGGGGGAGAATAGACAAAACTACGGTATTACCTTGAAAGGTTCTTTATCCACACATAGTGTTGGTCTTCGTCGGTGTTTTGTATCAATAATAAATTTATATGATATTTTCGCTCGTTCTTTGTGTTATAATATGGTCCCACAATTTTCCGATTTTCGGGTTCATAACCAAACACGTTTACGCTAATTAAGGGGTTTAATTTTTCAAAGTTCGCTACATCGTGCGCCTTTAGTGGGAACTCTAGCTCGTTAAACTTTAATAATATACCATTATCCAGTGTTATAACACTTTGCGTAATATCCGATATATGATAAGATGATGGTCTATCTGAACTGATTTGCGCGGGAGACAACGCAGAAATTATGCTCCATTTAAAACAGAATTCATCGTCGTTTTTAATATTAACACATGCACGCTTGCTTGCTATAAATGGTGGTAAACGCACGTGTTTCGTTCCCCTAAGCGGCTTGTGTTCGTTTATGTTTATTTCACAGTGAGTTATTTTCACTAGCGTCCATCCACTATCTCTCTCTTGAAACTCTTGCATTTTCTTAATAATCTGATCAACGTTGTTCTTGAACCCCGTTTGCAACTCACATTCAGTTTGGGCGGCTTGCATCTTTGGTTGAAACGATTTAATGCTTATCAAACACACGCTTTCTTCCTTGTCGTCTGACAAACAAGTTTTCATATAATCCCCAAATAGCTCAACATTAAACTTAATAGAGGGTGATTTTTTTAATATTTGCTTTAATATAATCATAAGTGGTTCCTCTAGGTTTTTGAAAAATACTTCCGGAATCAATGCGTTCTCATCTTTGTTTTGATATACGAGCGTTTGTATTCTGTTTTTAAAGCTACTCTTTATGCTTTGAAAATTCTCATCAACAGAATGATAAATATTCTTTTTGTGTGTGTTTGTTCGGATGTGGCGGTTCCACTCTGTTGTTTTGACAATAACCAGACACACATCACAAATTTTAAGGGGCGTTTGGTTGTGTGTTGACGCTCCTGCTAGGTTGTGATTCTTATATGGGCTTGTATTTTCTATTTTAAAGGGGTTGTTTGTAATAGCTACAAAAAAAAATACTCCTTCGCTACTCACCGTGCGTATGTTGTATGTGCCTCTTCAGAGCACCAGAAGACGGAAAGTCTTTTTCACAGAATTCGCACAAAAAACCTTTCATTTTTCACAAAAAATTGAAAACACCTTTCGCTATTAAAGTTTGGAAAAAACTATGGCTATTGTAGTTTTCGGTTCGCCTTATAAACAAAATCATAAACCACAATTATTCAACTTTAATTGGAATTTTTCCGCTTTTTTTTTAAACTTGTAACCACATCCTCCTTTTGACTGAAAATAGATAAGCAAAAACTGATGACGTAATAATTTTTTGGTATAACGGTTTTTATTTTCGTTTCAAAATGTACGCAAAACTTCGTTATCTAAAAATTTTCTTAAAAACCACAAACTTGCCTCTTATCAACGTTATTTCATTTGATTTCTTCAAAGCGTATATCAAATTCAAATAAAAACCACATCCTCCTTGGGTAGAAACGGATGTCTCTTATCAGCGCTATTTCCTCTAAGAACCACAATACTGAAAACTTACATCCGGCTGTAATTCGCTGTTGGGAAATTTGATATGGAACGCCACAACCGATTTTTAGTGTCTCCGAATAAGTGAAAGCGTCTTGCCGTGAAATTTGCAGGGTCGTCGGTGTAAAGTGGGATCGCGGGGGCGCCGAATTGGATCGTGTGTGTGTGGGTAAGATAGCTCGTGGGAAATTTGAAATTGGCCGTCACAAACAAATAAAGTGTCTCCGATAAAGGTGAGGGTGATGAGGCGTGCAATTTACAGGATCGTCGGTGTAAAGTGGGATCGCGGGGGCGCAAATTTGCGTGTGGCAACACCGTTGTGGGTGAGATCGTGTGTGTGTGTGTGTGAGAGAGAGAGAGAGAGAGAGGGGAAGAAAGGGTTAATGCCGTCATCGGCTTGATTGCGGTTGATGGCGTAATAGGCTTGCGGTTTTGTGGGCGTGGTTAAATGGGGGTCAAGGACCTTTTGACAGTTCGCTATGGCGTCAAGGACCTTTTGGCGGTTCACCAAGATGGCGTCAAGGACCTTTTGACAGTTCACTTCCGGTGGTGATGACGTCATCGGATTTTGACAGTTCACTTCCGGTTGGGGTCTCGGATTTTGACAGTTCACTTCCGGTTGGGGTATAGGATTTTGACAGTTCACTTCCGGTTGGGGTGATGACGTCATCGGATTTTGACAGTTCACTTCCGCTCTAGAATCGGCATATTACCACTACTATCAAGGTTCTCAAGCAAGCTTTGCTTTTGTCGGTTGTGGCCTTTCTTCTTAGTACGGTAACATACACCTAACACACCTTTACATATATGAATATACATTGCAGGTGGAATTTCAACGATTTTTTCCATTCGTTCATGATGATTTTCCGAATCCTATGTGGAGAGTGGATCGAACCGCTTTGGGACTGTATGCGAGCTGAGGAGCAGGTAAGTTCCTTTCTACGGCAAGTGCTCCATCAAAATCTATCTATCTGTAATATACCCCTTAGAACGGTGCTTCTTCGTGCTTCGCAATATTTCTTCCCACCCTCGTCATGGGGAATTTTATGGTTCTCAACTTGTTTTTGGCTTTGTTACTCAACAGCTTCAACTCAGAAGAACTGAAGTCAAAGAAGGAGGTAAATGCTTTGATTTAAATGCTTGGCAATGTTTGAACATTTTGTAAAATTAAAATTTTTTGATGGCTTTAGATGTGATTTAGTTCCTTTTAATTGGCAAAAAATTTGTTTTGTGTGCATACGCACCAAATGTTTGCAAGCAAAATTTATTTTTGTTGATTGATCCAAAGACGTGGTGCTGTGACAAGTTTTGAACGAATTTTAGTCGTAAATGTGAATGTTTTTTGTGCGCAGATTAAGCGAAGTGTTGATTTCACTTCCTTTAAATAAAAAGCAATTTTAATTAATTAATTTATGCGAGCCGTAATCTCGCATAAATATTTCAAAGGGTCACACTGAAGTTAAGGAGAAACAATGATATTAAACAATAAGTAATGAATAATCCAATATATAATTTGCGGTAATTAAAAGTTGATAAAATCCATAAATATCGAGAGTCTAGTATAAGCATGCTAAGTGTGTTCTTCAATGTTATTGTCGCATATTCTTTCATGTATTAATGCGCAAATTGCACCGAAAACTTACTCCACTTTGTGCACAACGTCACTAACAGATATTCAAGAAGAAGGTAATTGTATAAAATAACGTTTATTGTATAGTGCGTAGAAAGTAGTATTCGACTCATCATTTGCTCATAGAAACTTACACATTCTCCATAACGGGCTGGTGGCTCAGGTGTAACTTTCACGATTGGATGCCCATTCGTATATGTGTTTCCTTTTGGCTTTAATTTTGCGTTGCTTATTTGTTCCCTCAGAGTTGCGTGCGTTCGTATAGTATTGAAACTTTCTTACATCAAATACATCTAATATAGTGCTTTTGCATACGCGAGGATAATATATTATTCTCAATAAAAATGCTGTTTCCGATCTTAATAGAAGAAAACTCAACCTACATTACACAGGCTACTTAAAACTGAAATCACCTTTTAAAATGTTGTTCATTTGATGGCTTTTAGAATTAAAACAGATTTATACTTTTCAATTACAGCCAAAAAATTGAGGTTTGTTTTGAATCTTACACTCTGCTTGTGAGAGTTTTCTAAGGAACTCTTTTAAAGCACTTCTTGCTGGTGGCAGTCCAAAGCAGATAGTCAGTAGACAGAAAATATATTCAAACTTCGATGCATACGATCTTGACAAAGCTATCCTAAATTAATCTCTATTTGCTGCACAAGCAACTTTATTTATCGCACTGAATTGAGTTTACTTCGCAACAATTTGATAAATAATAGAGGAAACAGCCTTTTTCACGCCATCATTGTCTTTTATTTATTTTACCATCAAAAACACTTTACAGGAAGTGGGGGAAGAATCAAAACTAGCCAGGAGTATTGAACGAGTGCGATCTCTTATTCAAAAAAAGAGACGTGGCAGTAAAGAGAAGAAAGCAAAGCAGCCCAGTACCAGATTTGAGAAAATCGTCAGAGAAGTCCAACTCAAAGCTGTAAGTGTTTCACCACAAACAAAGCTGCACAGATTTAGTTATCAGGTAATCACTATTAGTGCGTAGAGCCTACAGTTTCTATAGCCCCCACCACTCTCTCTATCTCTCTACTCTATAATATATACTGAGGAACAATCTCAGTGAATTAAGAAACTTTTTAAAACAAATAGTCCGCATGATTGGATAGTCAAATCAATGGCTGACCAAAAAAATACTCTAGTACATCGTGATAATATTTTATTTTTAAAGTATTATTTCATTTCTGAATAATACAAAAAATATATAATTTATATTTATTATTCTCTTTTATAGAGCGCGCTGAAATTAAGCTCTGAAAAAATCGTTACTTCACGACAGAGAGATAATCTATGGATTGGTAAACAAAAATTTTTAATGGCACTTTAAAAGTCTCTTACACCATAATCCACCACCGTTTTCAAAAAAAAAATCAGTTAAAAAAATGGCGGACTTGTGAAAAAATGTCAAAAATTTGACTTTTGTCGTAGTTTATTTAGCGCCGTTTTTTTTAAATTTTTGCTCATATTCTGGTGGTTTACGGTGTAATATTCTCTAAAAAATAAAACGCATCAAAATTTTCGAAAATCGGTTCGATGGATCCGGAAATTATCTCTCTGCCATGTTAAAAAACGTTGTTTTGCGAAAAACGTGTTTAAAGTTCTTGTTCCATTTTGTTGATAAATATTTTTTGAAAAAGGAAAAATAAGACATTTTTCAAAAACACGCAATTGATATATACTATATAGAAGCCTACATAAGCACTGAGCACATCCAATAAAGCCGCAAATATAATGTATAAAGGAGAAACCGGTATTTTAGAGTAGGGGAATGAAAGAGACGCTACGCGGCCGACAGCTGATCGAACATCTGCAAAGTGCCGAAAACGCGAGCACACTCAAAGTAGCTATTTATATACATATTTAACTTTCGAATTTTGAAAAGATATTTCTGGAAGTCATTTTTGAAGTTCTAAGGAGTCAAAAAATGCAACGAAAAAATTCAATTGTTTGAAATTTATTAAGTGGACTAGTACCTTACGTAGATTAAAAGTGATCCAAATTTCAAAACACAAACATTATTGTTAAACAAGAGCAGTTTTTAAGTGTACTAAAGTTACGCGTACCTACAAAGATATTCGAAACTATACCTACGTTGTTTGAAAAGGCGATATGCGATAAACTCACGAAAATAGATGAGCCTATCTGAATGAATAAAAACATGGGTTTCAAAAAGGCCGTTCAACTTTTGCCAACCTTATGATATTAGCGTGAGATACTTTTCGTGCCATGGAAAAGGGATAGGAAATTAATACAGTTTCCAATGAGGTTAGCAAAGCCTTTGATCGAAATTTGGTATTGTAAAATAAAAACACTTTAGTTTCTAATATAATGAGAGGAAATCTAAAAAAATTGTCTCACACTCGTGAATTCCTTCAAATGGGCTGAGTAGTTTAGTCCAAACACGGCTTCCAGAGTATCGATAACTATGCTACATATTAAACCTTTAGCGAATCAAGGGACTATTTTATGTTTGTCTTACGATTGCTGAAGCCTTTTAATGCATCCTGCTATTCCTGCTGTAGTAGTTAAGCAATTGCAGACATCATCAAGTATATAAAAAAATTTCTTTGATGCACACATGTATGTGTATACAATTTTGAGCAATAAGCTGTATATAAAGCAACATGTTAAAATACTACATTATGAAGATATTGTGTGATGTTCAATTCACCAGTGCTTACGCATATCGATTTTCATTTGAGCATCATCTAGGAAAATCGCTTAGGTCAATTTCGTGTGGATTTGAACATCGCGCAAGTCAATATCAAACTCAATTTAAGGTAGTATTTATTCTTTTACTATAGCCGAAGTATAGTAAAAAGCATCATGTTGGAATTCTGACGGGAAACAATTATGACTATGAACAATCTTCGAGCGTAGTACATATTTTTCAAATTGTGCCGCATGCTTTACTCGCCGCAACTTTTTTTCTCTGGTAGTCTTCTTAAAGTTAATATTTACAGGAGTCAATGAATCGTCCCGTATCAGGTTCAGATTTTGGATTCGAAATACCTCTTAAGGACGAATCACAGCCTCAAAACGAAGATGAAACGCTGACTAATATTTATGGTGAGACTGTGGAACAGCCAACCATAGAAAACGACAGTGAAAGGTTCGTAAAGGTTTGATTTCTGGGCAAAGCTTCCATCGCAAGTACGGTATCCATATGCACACATTCTTTTCAGAAATGAATATACCTTGTTACCGTATACCGAAAGAAAACTTCTTCATCAAGTGTCTTCCGGGGTTGGTACCCAACAAAATGATAGCCGTGACGAACCAACACTCACCGAGTCAATCGAACTGAGGATGATGGGACCATTCAACTCAATCGATACAGATCCTGGCGATCAGGTGCTTCAAGCAGGAGACCTGGAAAATCAGGAGTCTTACCTGCAATACCAGAAATCACTTTTGACGAGGTCTCCCAGTTATCGCAAATCCATCGACGACTTATCGATTTCAACCGAAGCTAGTCAAAAATCACTGATTTCTTCAAAAGATCGGCCCATCGAAAACCTTATCAAGCACTCAGCCAAGATGATGGGCAGTGGAAATTCCATGAACACACTTTCTTTGGAGCAGGATGGTCTGCTGAATCAAGGGAATCTCCGCGACGAACTGCTCAATTGCGAGCAAAAGGAGCTTTTTCAATTTCTGCAGGATGACGTTGAAAACAGCAATAACTACTTCAGTGAAACTGTTGGCTGCGGCAGTGCACTATTTGCCACTGGAGAAACGGACTCTACTCTACTTCTGGACTCGCGAAAAGAAAACTCTCTGTTCGCACACACGCGTAAACATTCAAGCTGCAGCCTGAGGTCGAATCTCAGCTCGATTTCCAATTCGATGTTCCAGCAGTTCGAGCAGCGTAGAAGTGGAAGTATATCAGGCTCCGATAAAGTTAGACTAAAAGCCGACAGTCGGGATGCGAAAACACCTTACGTTGGAAACGACGACGAAGACCCGTTAGTAGACAACTCTGAGTTCGACAGCATTATAATGAGCTTCGAAAAAGAACTCGAGGAAATAAAAAAGTCGACAACTTCACTCGAGCGACGGCTGTCGACCCTTTCCGAACTATCTCCTCAAGTCGAAGAGAAGGATATCGCGACTGAAAGTCAGTGTGGTACCCTGGAAGTCAATTACTGTGCCGTGAAGATTCGCGATAAATTTGGCAATGGAATATCCGCGGCCACAAAGCGGCGAAGTCTTGAAAAACAAATGAAAATCGACGACGACTTCAGTGTGTCTAACGAAATTAAAAAGATTTGTGAACAAATGCACGCGCCGTTTGGCGACTTTCCTGTTATCGCTGCAAATCAACAGAGTTTCTTTGCCAGTTTAGAGCCCAGAAACAGTTTCGAGCGACTAAAGGGACGCGGTTCCATTGACCCAGTGTTAGAAGATCCCGAAGAAGATCAGGCCTTACTGAAAATCGAAAGCGAAAAGCTTCCACGGAAGCATCTGCGGCCGCACATACATGCTGAAAGCATGTCCTTAAAAAGCGCAAAAAGCCATGAGAATATTTTGGCGCGAAAGTACGATGAAATCCCGTTTTTTAGTCCCATACACCCTATTCTCAAAGAAGGCCGTGTGAGAATAGCAGCACATGGAGAGGCAGTTAAGTTTGCGGCTCCCAACATGCTAAACGATGAAGTTGAGGTAGCCAAGAGCCCGAAATCGAAAAATGCAATTACAAAGCTGACCGAAAAACCTTGGCATTGTCTGGTTTCCTACGTGGACGATCTGACCGTTGGAGGGAGACGTAACTCGCAGGGAGCATACGATGACCCAATGTCTTTCCCAAGTTTTGGACGAAACAAAACACCAAAAGTGCCGCAAGATTGCTTCCCGCAGAAGTGTTATGAACAGTGAGTATTGAAATCTAAAGTTTGGCTACTTTCGTTTTGTGAGATACTTAGTTGATGCAGCAGCTGACCTCAGTAGTGCAGTAACACTCGATTTTTTTAGTTTGTATTTCAGATGCCCGTGTTGGCTCACGTGCGTCGATGCCAAATGGAGCAAGACCTGGACTGATGTGAGGACCTCCGTTCTCTCAGTCGTTGACACGCCCGCGTTTGAATGGTTTATACTGGTCCTAATTTTTGCGTCCAGTATAACACTTTGCTTCGAGGACATTTACCTGGATAACAATAAACAACTAAAGAAAATCTTATATTGGACCAATTTTTCGTTCTCGTTTATTTTTGTGGTTGAGATGGTACTCAAATGGCTGGCGCTGGGATTTTCCAAATATTTTACCAGCTTCTGGACCATACTGGACTTCATAATAGTTTTCGTAAGTAATGGCTTTAAACATTATGTATTTAGTCGAATCAATGAAGATTTTAACTTCTAAACCCTAAGATGCAAATCCGATTTATATTCTTACTCTCCTCGGTTCTTTTTGTATTTACGCTATTGTCGTGTTCACTACTTCCCGTCGATCTGTGGGATCAATGTACGTGTCCATGATCCGTTTTTATTGCACCATGTATCGCTGGCTGTAACCAAACACATTCTGTGGTACAAGCGACTCAGATGCAAAAATTACCCTACATTCACAGAGAGAGCGCTCTAGTTTTGTCTCCCAATGCGCGCGATAAAGACAATCTGAAAACACGCAGCATGTGGAATTGTGCAGAAGTAGAGTGGCGAGGGTTATTGTGTGACAGTAATTCGTTCACGTATATACGCCGCACGAATTTTTTTAAATGACACGAGTACCGGCCCACAGGCATCACGCCCGCACGTACCGTTATCGCCAACATTATTGCATAAAAATTTGAAAAAGCACCATTGGCTTAGATGCAATAACGTTTGTGTAGAAAATATTTTTTAGTTATCTGTATACTTTATACTCAAAGCGGACATGATCAAAAAAAATTTACGCACAGTATTTACGAATATGGAGCTTATTTAAGTTATTGTCATAGAACAATATCTTTGTCGCAATTGTAGATCTTATTTTAATCGATATTATCACAACCACAGTTGCGAAGACTTTGTTGTTTTTTCTGTAACCACAATTAACTTTTAAGCGTTGTTCTTTAAAAACGTAATTTCGAGTTGATACGAATGGGCGCAAATTGCAAATCGCTATTGAGATTCACCATCTGGAGAACGTTGACGTGGTTGCAATGCCTTCAGGAGACCAAGACTCGATTTGAGCTGGTGCGCTATTGATGATGATGACGATGGAAATTAATATAATCGATATAGTATACATATGAGGCGTCTTCATAGATACTTCAAATATACCTTACTTCCTGACACTTGATTTGAAATATGCTTCAAATTATATTTTTGGTTGCAGGTTTCCGTGTTTTCACTGCTCATAGAGGAAAATGAGAACTTGAAGGTTTTACGATCGCTTCGAACGCTGCGTGCCCTGCGACCGCTCCGTGCTATTTCTCGATGGCAGGGGATGAGGATAGTGGTGAACGCACTTATGTACGCCATTCCATCCATTTTCAATGTGCTCTTAGTATGCCTAGTGTTCTGGTTAATTTTCTCCATTATGGGCGTTCAATTTTTCGGTGGAAAGTTTTTTAAGTGCGTGGGCGACGATGGCGAACCACTTCCCGTGTCCTACATTAACGACAAGTGGCAGTGCATTGCTGAAAACTTTACGTGGATCAACTCGAAAATCACCTTCGATCATGTTGGAATGGGCTACTTGGCACTTTTGCAGGTTGCCACCTTCGAAGGATGGATGGAAGTAATGGCTGATGCAGTAGACGCCAGGGGAGTGGACTTGCAGCCCCAGCGCGAGGCAAACCTATACGCGTACATTTATTTTGTGATATTCATTGTATGTGGATCATTCTTCACATTGAATCTGTTCATAGGAGTTATCATCGATAATTTCAACATGCTTAAGAAGAAGGTAAACATCATAGTAAAAACCATCAAAGCCGGAGCGTAAGGGTTTCACAGAACACTTTCACAACTCGTTCATAAAGACTTGTTTTTAAAGAAGCTCCTCTTTCTTTGTTTAGTATGAAGGCGGAGTGTTAGAGATGTTTCTAACCGAGTCTCAGAAGCATTACTACACAGCAATGAAAAAACTGGGACGAAAGAAGCCACAAAAAGTCATTAAAAGACCCCTCAATCACTTTCTGGCTATGTTCTATGATCTCTCAAACTCGCGCAGGTAAGGACAGGGCTTCCGTAGCTCTTAAAAGAAAATTAAAATTCAAACGTTCAATTGATAAAATCGAATTTTTTCTTCTAGATTTGAAATCGCGATATTTGTTCTGATTTTTTTAAATATGCTCACAATGGGAATAGAACACTACAACCAGCCACACGCCGTGTTCTTCATCTTGGAAGTTAGTAATGCGTTTTTTACCACGGTATTTGGCTTAGGTAACCTATTTGTTTGTTCCTTACTCTTTCCGGATACGATTCTCTTTTAACATTCCAGAGGCTATAGTGAAAATTGTTGGTCTTCGTTATCACTATTTTACAGTTCCGTGGAACGTGTTTGACTTTGTTCTGGTTCTGGCATCGATTTTCGGCATCCTTATGGAGGACATCATGATCGACCTTCCGATATCGCCCACTCTTCTGCGAGTCGTGCGAGTCTTTCGAATTGGTCGCATCTTGCGACTTATAAAGGCCGCGAAGGGCATCCGGAAACTCCTCTTTGCATTAGTGGTTTCCTTGCCAGCCCTGTTCAACATCGGTGCACTGCTAGCCTTGATCACTTTCATCTACGCAATCTTGGGAATGTCTCTATTTGGCCATGTTCGACTGCAGGGTGCCTTGGATGATATGGTCAACTTTCAGACGTTCGGCAGGAGCATGCAGCTCCTATTTCGACTCATGACTTCAGCGGGCTGGAACGACGTGCTTGAGGCACTTATGATTCAACCACCTGATTGTGATCCTGCGTTCAATCGACAGACAAACGGGGACTGTGGTCACCCCCTGCTAGCAATAACTTACTTTACGAGTTTTATTATAATCAGTTATATGATTGTAATTAACATGTACATCGCTGTGATTCTGGAAAATTTCAACCAGGCACATCAAGAAGAAGAAATCGGCATTGTTGAGGATGATTTGGAAATGTTCTACATTCGCTGGTCGAAGTAAGTGTTCGCTGTGTAATTGCTCCACCGGGACGCATCGCCTTGACTAAACTCGTCGTCTTTTATTGCAGATATGACCCGCACGCGACGCAATTCATCCACTTTTCACAGTTGTCGGATTTTATAGCATCTCTTGACCCACCTCTTGGGATTTCCAAACCAAATACTGTAGCTTTAGTTTCATTCAATCTTCCAATATCCAAGGGGAACAAAATCCATTGTCTAGACATTTTACATGCACTCGTGAAATACGTGCTTGGTCATGTAGAGGAGACGGACAACTTCAAGCAACTGCAGGAGCAGATGGACGTTAAATTCAAGAAGCAGTTTCCCACTCGTAAGGAGCTCGAAATCGTTTCCTCGACGAGAATATGGAAACGGCAGGATAAAGCTGCTAAAACGATACAGGGCGCCTGGCGGGATTATCAAAGGTAAAATATTTCTCAAAAAATTCGACATTGTAATCATGTGTCCGACGTTTGCACATTGAGTCGAAATATTCAACAACTAAAAATAATTACTAACAATATGGCATTGTTTTCAGGATGAAAAAGGAACGTGAACGATCTATTAACTCAGCGGATGACGACAACACCCAAGCTTCAAGCCCGGGTGGCTGGCAGGCCAAGTTATCAGCCTTAAATTTCCTACATTTGTCAGTCAGTCGAAGAGGGACTGCGTGCTCCAGCAGAGCTTCTTCGCGAAAGTCATCCAGAGCTTCAGATGCATCGGACCTTAGTGAACTTGCCGGACCGTGGCTGAATTTGCCACTGATGTTAGTTTCTGGAGCAGATGAATTAGTCAAAGACATTAACACACAAAAGGAAGATAAGAGGTACACGCTAGACTTTATTCGTAGCTACATTGTCGACACAAAGTGATGAACTCATTCACACTATTACGAGCAAAACACCTTTCGGTTATAGAAAAATATGAAGCAATAAAGATGTAGATATATCTATAAATGAAAATAGGTTAATACGTACTACGTATTCAAAATTAACAAAATCCAAAAGAAAGATTGCAGTTCATATCAACTTTTTCATCGATAATATTGATATTTATAAACAAACCATTTGGGCGTCAATTTCCGTAAGAAAGAAAATATTAGAAAGTCATTCGAACGACTCCTGGCTGCTTCAAAACATACAGAAGGTTATTTTAGGTAGGATACAATAACCTATCTAATGGTTGATTACAAGTGAAGAAAAGCAATTTGTCAATTGAAATGAGCAGGCACGAATTGCACTTTCGGAAAATTCATGGACTTGGATACCAAAAACTGCTCTGTGAAGTGTTGACGAGACAGTAGTTCTCAGCCCCCACACCGTAACCCATCTCTCTTTATTTTTTCATTATCTAGACACTACGATGCGCATAACACGTGAACTTTTTGAGACATGTACTCAATCGCATCACTTTTTCTCGTATACATACCAATTTTATTGGTTTCATATTGTCTGAAAAATAGCCAGTTGAATGTAAAGCATTTAATGTGATTACACATCAATCACCTAAAATAATTTTTTTGAATCGCCACTATCAAATTTCAAACTCAATATTAAATACAGTGTAATGCGAAAGAATAGCTATGATAACAGCTAAGATGAACAATTGAAGGGCTCCTTCAAAAAGCCTGTATCTAAGTTTAACATTCGACGAAAACACATAATCATCCCGAATTGGTTTTCAGCGTTCTTACCATTCACTCTTACTTTCAGGAATAGTATCTTGATGGACCCATCTGGAAAGCCAACTCGAAGAAGGAGCTTCTATAACTTTTTTCTGCGCCACCAAGACGCTGTGGACGATAGTCTAGCATCGCCGTCTGTTCAAAGGAAAAGTAATAACAATAAAATTTTACCACTTAGCTTGTTTTCAATAAAAATAAAATGTAATGTAATACAGTAAGTGTCGGCACCACTCCACCCACGACGAGTGAGAGTAAATCATTTGCGTCTAATGTGACTGCGCCGTCTACTAATCGAAAGCGCGCAACTAGCTTCATTCGCAAGAAACCACCCTTAGAACGAGGCTTGTCAGCACAAAGCGCTTTAAGAGTTAACAAAAATGCTTTTGTCTGTATGTGTACTGACTTGTTTTTGTGTGTCAAATAACCACCTAGATAAATAACTCTTCTTTAGCTGACGGACCTCCGGAGGTGAGCATCCTTGTAACGAAACCATCCCCAGAAGCGCCAGTCGGGCCAACTTTAAGCACAGAAAACTCCACATTGGTTCATGTACTCGTACATCGAGAGAGCGAGGAATATAAGCATGATGAAGACGACATTTCTTCGCCAGGTTAGTATCTTTAGCATCAGCACTGATTGTTTTAAAGCACATAACGCAAAGGGCAAAGAAAAAGAATGGTATGCGGTATAATAAAATAATTATGTTTACTTACTACCGGCGAAACTTGATGGTTTCGCGAAGCAGAAAATGAAATGTTAGAGAAGTGATTTCTCATTACATTTGCATCTTCCATTTGGATTACTTTCGGTTACTGTGAATTGCAGCGGAATCACTTCTACTCAGTGAGAACGGGCCCACCTGATTTATTGATCAAGTTAAGACATAATCGATTTGCAGAGCGATATGAACCAGATATACCTCTTCATTGAAGATTTAACACAGTCCTTGCTGCATTTATCTATATACAACTTTTTAATATTTACATAATCATTTGCAAAACTAAGCTAAACCTCCTACCGGACACTCGCCGAGTACCACACGGTTTTTTTTTATTTCAAATCGGAACTTTGCAAAAACATAATTATTTTTAGAAATGCAGTGCATCGAGATCTAAACAGAATTGTTTTGCTTTTCGTCATGCAGATAAGGGTCAAAAATCTTCACCAACAATTAAATCAGGTTGTGGCGACACCACAATAACTGATTTAGAACATCCAGTCGTGCAAATTATGGTTCAAAGTCCAACAGAACCGCCGAGTGGAGATTTTTCAGAAGAACTAGACCATCAAACGGCATTGATAGATGATACTACATGTTGCGCGCAGGTAACTGATGTGGAGTCAATTGCACGAAATGAACCAGAGCTGCAGTTCGGAAGCCATGCGACAATAATTGACATCGAAGGCCTAATGGATGCCAGCCAGCCCGACTTCTCGAATGCTTCAACTCAGGATGAACCTAGTAACGAGCCTAACCAAACGGCCTCATCACCTGGAAGGTGACCACCGCATAACACAGGACAATTCGCGGCACGAGCAGAACCTAGCTGACAATCTTCTCTTTGAGTACAATCTACTCTCTTTTACAATTTGGATAAATTATATTCTAGTTCTTATTTATTCATATTTATTATCTAATATACCTCAAATGTGTACCAATCAAAAAATAATTCGTATACTTAGATTACATTTATGAATTACGAACATGATGATCGAAAGTTTACAGATTAGAAAACAATTAGTGGAAACGTATTCTCACATATTAGATTTAATTCTTGTTATGAAATGATTATATTGAACTATTCAATGAATAGTAAAGCATCATGCCAAAATGTGCATATTTTGTAAAAAAAAAATCAATCTTAATAAATAGCGTGAAACAAATAACTAAGCAAATAAGAATCTCCCAAGCATAAAATATATTTTTACGAAGACAAGCAATACGAAACAAGGGAATATCAAAAACTTTATAACACGATTCAATTGAAATTATATAAAATAGCTGGCAGTAAGTTACAATTCAGTTTAATTTCTGATGTGTGTGTGCATCATATTGAAATATTTTTCTTTGAAATTGTTTAATCGAAATGAATTTCTTCCAAGTTATGGTTTTTTGCTTTCGTGCTGATTGTGACGCAGCAATATTTGCACAAATACTAGACTTTGATTTTCGGTTTTTGTTGATCGATTAAGTACTAATCGAAACAAAAGAAATGAGCATCAATTAAAAATAATTGCTCGTGGGTAACAGTTCAGAATTTTTTAAAACTGTATACATTTATTCCTCAACGCTTCTTTGATAGAATGTAATTGTAAGTCGTGCGAAAATACGCGAGCACGAAAAACTGAAAAGTCTTTAAAATGTTTGTTTTATTTTATTTTATTTATTCGTCACACTCATAGTATGTTAATTCTAACAGCTACTGTCGCATGCAATTTCAACTTGCAAACTTTTACGCTTTTACGCTCAAGTGACTGACCATATTGCCGCAATTTTTTTATTCACTATTTATTGCTCAAAATCTTCTTGGGGAAACATCAAGGCAGACCAATTAAATCAATTCCGTGACGATGTTTCTTCTATATTCTATATTTCAAACATTCTCTAGTTGTGCTTCATAATGGCAACGTTTATATATTGTGAACCAAAGATACCTATACTCCAATCAAATATGCATGAAGGTACGCTTACGTCGTAGATACATGGGACCTGAGCATCAGATATCTGCGGATAAACAATTTCCTTTGCTTTTTCCGTGTAAATGTCTTCTACTTATGCAAATCAATACCAACACCAGTTCGATGCTAAATTTTAACTTCGATCGGCGGTCCGATATTCTAGAAAATAACAAAGATTATCTTCAGTTCTTCAACTGCCTAACATCTGAATGAGAAAGTCTAATAATTTACACTGAACGAATAACGATAGAATCATGTTCATTCGTTTTGTCGCGTAGGGGCCTGTCAGACCTACCCTAATTACCATGCATCACATCTTATCATTTTCGAGAGACAATCAGCGTACACACTTCCCCGAACGTATCAAATCAAACGCAACAATTCAAACACTTTGCACATCACTTAATCATACAATAAAACAGTCAATTGCTTTTTATCGTAGATAGTCGAGTTCTAATTTTTGGCCGTTACAACTTACAATCATTGCTAGTGTATTAGATCTTTATTGAATTTGAAGAGATTCTGCAGTTTTTAAAGAATGCACTCGTCAATTACGTGATACTGTGTGTAATATTTTATAATACATCAACTTAAAAATAATTGTAATGTTCATTAGGGCTGTATAATCTACCAAAAGTAAACAATTATATAAACGCATGTAGGTAACGTTAAAATTTCACTTTGTCGAATTGCTTGTAAAGCTTTTCGAGATTGTATTTGCATTGTAGAACTCATAACTGATCTAGATATTTCATTTAATTGATTTTCAAGAAGCATAAATACACCACGATATCCCGACAATATTAACATGTGCATATGCATGTAAAGCAAAGTAACTCTCAATAAAGTTGTTGAATAAAGTAATGTTTTCAAAATGAATTTCTGATGGGAGAATCTTCCTTTTTTTATTTCAATCCACAAGTAACCAAAAGGCATTTTCGGTGAGCAACAACATCTACAGTAACACCGGAACTCACCTTCTTCGTCGTTGTAGCACTACAGCCATCTCGGGCCACGACTTCTTGCAGATGACGCCTCCAATTATCTCGATCCCAAGATCGCGTCATCCAATTACGGAATCCAAGCATGGATGCACAGTCTTCGTCGAGTCAGACCTGCATTTCTTGGATTCGAATATCTTTTTGCGGTACCATGGTGAATGGCCACAGATTTAATTTGTCCCAGTTGCGAGTGGGATCGTGAAGACGAATTACAATTGAGTAGAACACAAGCGCAAGCCACTGACGAACGCACAATAATTGCATCCCTATCCAATTTCCTTCACAATGTTTCTCCCAGTGACGAGATTTCATATGAGGATATCAATGCACGTATTAAATAAAATGTTTTCAGCATCGAATCCACACCCAACTGCACAATTGAAGAAGAAGAAAACGAAAGTGCGAATTAAAGTGAAATTGAAATTTGGATTTCTTCCTCCAAAATCAAGAATACAACTGCAATTTCGTTATTAAATGGGCTGCAGAAGAAAGCTTTGTTTAGATTGAAGGCATCTAAACTCTGCAAAAGTAAGAAAATCTACTGTGTTTAAAAATGTGGAATCCAAAAGAACAGTCCGAAATTTAACATTTCTTTATCAAAATATCGTGAATTAAATATTTCATTTAAACGTCAAAAAGTCTGTCCAAGGTGTTAGCCCTGTTTATATTACGTTTATGGTAAAAATGATCTCAGAAAATCAGAAATTTTTGAACCCTCATAACTTCTTATGGGGCCGTGACCGACACGAATTTTTTATGCCATAGTAGTGGTGGACCCCCCCCCCTCCTTCCAATACATAGCCTTTACTTAACCTTTACCTTTTGACCTACACTCATGAATCCCACTTTATGTACGGACTTCCACGGACTACAATTCCTTCAAAAATCGTATTTCAGTTTTCGGCGATAATGTGATGCTTGTATTTCGTTCAGCTTCGCGAACTATTCACATTAGTAGGAATTCGATGAATACCTAAGAATGTGGTTGCCTCTTTACTTACGAGGCCCCTGTGATAAATTCGTTTTACATTTTCTCAATTTCAACAGACTTTGGACTGTAATCATTAATTCTTCAACGAAGTCAAGTATCCCACACACGAATCTCTTATTACTTTCAATTAGCACTGACATGACTGCAAACAAAACGAGACGCATAGCAACAAGTATATTTGGTGCTAATGTAAAGGATAAAGTAGCGAGATTCTCGTTCGAAAATCGAATGCGACCCATTATCTTATTATTATTTGTCTTGGTCGCGTATCGAATGAGATATCAATGAGCAATGGACACGAATCTTCCAAGTACAATACACGATACGAGGCGGTGCAACCTTCTTGCAACTTCCATAAACTGATCTGAATTAAGAGTATATTTCAAACGATTTAATGTGTCTTTCAATAGAATTCTTGTCATTATAAAATGTTTTTTATTAGATAACTACTTCGATATAAATGCAGCAAGTATTGTATTTGAATTCTCGAACTTCTTACCACATCACGTCCACACTGCAACTATGCCAGCAAGTCAAGTCGCCTAAGGATCCACTGCGTCAGCTTTGGCGACTGCAAAAGGTTCTGGGACTGGCAACGACCCCGAATCCGCAATGACCACATCTTTTGTGGGTCGATCGCGCCCATCTGTTGCAGTGTTCTCGATCTCCTTCACGACCTTCATGCCGCTCAAAATCTGTTGTTGTAAAATAACTTTAGTGGCTGGATCATGTAATTGTGATCAGTGTCTTACTTTTCCAAACACAACGTGGCGCCCATCCAGCCAACTAGTTTGCTTGACCGTTATAAAGAACTGGGATCCGTTGGTGTCCTTGCCAGCGTTGGCCATGCTCAGCCACCCAGCGCCATAGTGCTTCAGCTTGAAGTTCTCGTCTTCAAAGCGCTCGCCATAAATGGATTCGCCTGGAAGATTCAGAATGTCCTTCATTTACCGGAAAAACCTCGACACATGACAAATAGAAAAAACTCTGAGCTGACGCCGCTAAGTGAAAGCGCCATAGTGCTTCAGCTTGAAGTTCTCGTCTTCAAAGCGCTCGCCATAAATGGATTCGCCTGGAAGATTCAGAATGTCCTTCATTTACCGGAAAAACCTCGACACATGACAAATAGAAAAAACTCTCGGTAAAGATACCGGAAAAACCAAACACATGACATCATTGCCACTGATTAAATCCAGCAATTTCAAATAAGGAGTGCCAACAAACAGGTTTACCTCCAGTCCCATCTCCCCGTGTGAAGTCTCCGCCCTGAATCATGAAATCTTTGATAACACGATGGAATTTGCTTCCTTTGTAGCTGCAAGAAATCGTTCAAATACTCCGACCGAGATGGAAACCTGACTTTACCCTTTTCCTGATGTCCGTTCAGCCAGCTCCTTGAAATTCTTCGCCGTCTTGGGAACAGTTGCGCCGAACAAGCCGATTTCGATGCGGCCGGCAGGCTTGCCGCCGATCTCGATGTCGAAGAACACCTAGATTAAGCAGCGAATTAGAGGCGCTCAACTGATTCCTCGTTGGCAGGAAGCTGCCAATTGAAGCCACTTACTCAACTAGCCCAGCCAGCTGGCTATCTGGGCTAGCTTATTTAATATTATAATTAACCCACCTTGTCGGTGACTTTTGGGCCTTTGGTGTCTTCCCCAAAAGCGGCCCCGACAAATGCAGCTACAAAGCACACCCCGAAGATAATATTCATCTTTGCGTCACCGGCACAAACCTTATTTTCTGACTAAACGGCTCCGACTTCCAAATAAAAATTATATTAACCGCACGCTCCACGTAATCAGAACAGTTAGTTCCACAGGCTTTGACAGTTTTGCTGGAGAGCTGTGGAACGTGTGGGACAGAACGAGGAGGGAACGTGTCACTTTGGGAAAACATGCCCCGCCGAATTCAAATAGTTTCGCTTCAAGTTTTATTAATAGGAAGTCTGATGATTTTTTTTGTATCGGACTAACCGGCTTTTAAAAAAACATATTTTTGCGATTAATATCTGACCCAATGGAAGCTATAACAGCTACATGTGGATTTAGTCCAGTGCTGCCAGATCTAGCTTTTTAAAAAAGCCTATGCCAGACTGAAAACCCCCCAAAATAGTGTAATTTCAGCTGAAACCCCCCCAAAAAACGTGTAAGAATAAAAAAATAAATCATTTAGTTAATGTTAACAATGCTTATTATACTGTCAAAGCTTCCCATGCAGTTCTTGGTAATAGAAAATAAAGCCGGGACCAAGGTAAATAGACAAAACTGATTTGTCAATATACCTTGAGCCGTGGCACCATCCCAGTTAGAAATGTTGGATGTGTAATGTGTTCCAACTAGAATCCATCGCTCATATTCTATTAAGTGAATGTCTTCTCTGTTGGATACTGAGTGGCACAATGGCTAAGTGGTGCAAAATGACATTTATAGACAAAACAGTAAGCATCGTTTTTCTGCGGGTTTTTGCGTGAAATATGGCTTATAATCGTAACGAGAACTGTTAAGAAGACACTTCCCAAGAAATGTTTACTTACCGGTGAAATGAAATGCCGACAGCGCGTTCGTATGGCCGATAACAACAAAATCTTACGTTGCACTTTATTTCAGTGTTTTTCGCTTTTTTCACTAATAATCCAAACTAACAACGCGTCCAAACCACTTTTCAAACTCATCACTATAAATTCTTCTCACTTTCAAATAATATCGGCCCGTGGCGAAAAAGAATTTGACATTCATAAACAAAACATGTTTTCACAAAAAAAAGAAGAGTAAAATAATCATCTCTCTCGTACCTTAGGAGGAGACACAGGCTTGTCACCGTTCCTATTAGTTCCCTGTTACCAGTGTCGCCGTGATATGAAATGACGATTGCATTACTAGCGAATAAACATCAGCTGTCTTGTTGTCCTCGTGTAGTGCTGCTCGGACAGTACAGGGGCTGTTTAGACAAAACAATTCGTTTTTATTTACTAAAACACTATTTTATTTCCCCATTTCATTTTCCTTCGACAAGCGCTAAACAAAAGTCAATATGTTTGAAAAGTAACATGCCTGCGTAGCCGACGAAGTATGCATTCCTACAACACATCGCTTCCACTCAGTCCGCCACTCCGCACTTACTAGCTGCTAACATTTCAGAAACATATACCTTAACACTAAATTAGAATGTACAAGCCAAAAGGCATGCTCTGAATTTTGGAAAGTGCTCGCGCACTCCTACAGCTTTCTGCCCAATCGAGCCAACTATGATTAGAACACTGGATGAGACTTAAATATTCAATAATTTCAACATTTTCATAACAACGACCCCGGGATGTGATGGCTGGCTGGTTTCGTGGCCCATTCGCATGCTCCCCTTCATTCCGAGACTTCTACCTTCTGGGCGGGGGGTTCTGCAGCCGTCAAGGCAACTTCCTCGAAATTCTCCACTAGGTCGGGCACGTCATCGTCCGCAGCCTGAACGCTTTGGCTCAGTTCGTTCGCCAGTTTCTTGAGGTGGGCAATGTCTTGGGGCCCCAGCTGCGTCAGGATGCCCGGCAGCATTTCCGAAATCGATTTATTCTCGCCTGCCCCCGTGATGGCGAACGTGTTCGTGGGCAGCGAGGCCTGGGCTTTCGGATTACTGAAAATAAATTACTAAACAATAAGAAACCAACCCTAATCTATCTCACTTGAAGTGGATGACGGTCCCGTCGTTCTTGATTACGTTCACCTCCTCAATGCCTGGAATGGTGTTAACGTTGAGCTTCTTCAAAGACGATTGAAGTTTTTTGTCGTCCGTCGCAGGTGTTGAGTGTACGATCTTCTTTTTCCGGCGAGGTGTCCCCTTGCCGCCGATGCGCACCTGCGCTTGAAGCTTCTTCAATTTCTCGGCGTTCATTTCTGTTTCACAGCGGCCTATGCACTCAGATCACAGTCAAAAACACACGTGCGCGGCACTATGCTTGCCTGTCACATTCAGCCGCCATTTATAATTTTATGGCACGGCTGAAAAGCGTGCGCCTCGGGTTGAATCAAAATGCTGTGCGACCTTGCAGGTTGAACAAAAGTATTATCATTTCTTTGCTGCTTGAAAAGGAAAATAAACAACTAAATTCGAAGAAGTTGTCGACGTTCTTTTATTAGGCCCCCGAATCTTTACTAGGCAGGTCACGGCTTGACTCGCGGCACGCAAGCATTAACTTGCTCGGTTTAATGGCATCGGAAGGACATTCCTACCTGTGCCGCAATTTCTAACTTGACAGTAAAACTCGTTTATCAATTGAACAAGGTGCCAGTAGTCCCAGCACTCTCGTCTTTAATCTTCGAGAAAAGACTGTACAAATTTCTTACAAGCTACCGCTTAAATACTATTTTTACAATGCTTAAAACTAGGTCACACATAGACCATCCCTTAGTCATCATAAAATATCAATCAATCATTTTTTCATGACCTCATACTAATCGAATTACATATGTTCACAACAATGATTTGCATTCCCCATATGTAATTCGACCTGAGGCACGGGTCATTTGTGCGGACTCAAATACTACGTACCGTGTATCGTTCTAAATGAGTTTGGAACAGCGATGCAATTTGATCGCTTGTTTATGTTTTTATGATTCATTGTAATTGCAATGAGCGCATGCCATTGTGGATTGCAATGAGCGCATGCAATTGTTGATTCATTGTAGTGTATCATTACACCACTCACTAACATTAGGAGCCACCACTCTTTAGTTTAGTTTAATGTAATTAAGCTTGCGAAATATTTGGTAAGGGCAACTGTCTCCGGCATTTGGAGATATCGAAGAAGCTAGCAACAAGGCATCGCCGCAAGCTCCCGATCTCAAAGAAGCTAGCAACGAGTGGCGCCCACGACTCGTCTCCAACGGACTGACCGGCACCCGAAGGCCTCAACTCATCAATTAGGAACCGATTTAGGTGCTTGCCCGGGAGGTAACATGCATTTTCAGTAGATCTCGAGGTTTTCGCTGCAGTTGTTTACGCTCCAGTAGGTTGCTGCGTTGCCAACGAATTACTTTATCCAAAGCTCAAACCATCGAAAGTGGCAATCCTCTCATCCGAAAATAAGGCTCCTCTTTGGTGTTCAATTGAAAACGCTTCGACCATTTCAACCCAAAAATATTCCGAAATTACTAGATTATTATTTGTGGGGCAAAATGCGGCTTGCTTGGTTCACTTAAATCTAGTGGGGAGCCATAACGAAAACAACAACGCAATTGCACTTTTTATAGGAGACAGTAAACAGCTGAGTGTAGTCAGAAGTTGGCCACGAAGTGACTTGTCAAATATTTTTGTTTCCTTGCGTTTTTTACAATTTGTTGTTAATAAATAGTAAAATTTTAAGTAAGCAGAGGCTATTCAGGTGAATTTATTGCTGGTAGCAAATTCTACTCGAGCCGTTCTACCAAATCAATGTTCCCTTTAGTCTAGAAATGGAAAACCTCGAAACTCGCAGCCGTTTTCGTATTCCGAACTGGAACTTTTTGCATTTCGAGGTCTTTCGAGGGCTTAAAATTGCTAATAGTCGCGATTAAATGGGTTTGGCATTTATGTGAAAGTTGTGAGAAGAGATCGTCTGCTTTTGATTTGAGTAGAAGCTGGTAGATTGCGCGAGAGCATTGATTAGAAATCGCATGAGCGTTTAGAGACACTTTCCATTGCAGCATTTAGTATAGAAAACAGAGGGCATAATGGATCCGGAGAAATCGAGCAACAGCAGTTCATTCGAGGATCTGTCGAATCTGAATGAAATCGACACGAGAGCGGCAGAAGAAGCTACGAGCAGGGAAAGCAGAACGGGAGAGTCCGGGGAGGCGAGATCGCGGTCCGAGGAGGGCGATGTGTTAGACATTATCGGAAATGGCCAACTGCTGAAGAAAACTATAAAGGCGTCTGATTCGGACTATCCCCTGCAACGCGGAGATCTGGTGCGAATCAATTACGTCGGTAAGCTTGAGGATGGGACGGAAGTGGAAAATGAAGCGGACTTTGAAATCCACATTGGGGATGTTGAGGTAAGTCTGATTCAACTGTCGTTAACGCCTTTCTGATGATAAAATCTTGCAGGTTGTGCAGGGCTTGGATATGGCTGTTCCCTTGATGAAGGTTGGTGAGATAGCTGAGGTAACTGTGGATGCACGGTTTGCATACGGTGCGCTGGGATATAGAAATGAAAACGACCAATCACTCTCCATACCACCGAATGCCAAGGTAAGCTACTTTTGGGCGGTGAAGGTCGATTCGCCGCCTCCTCCACACCTATCACTCCATCACTCATTTCTTGCACTGTCCGTGCGCAATGTATTTCCTGAATGCTTGTTCATTTACTTAGTACTTCCCAGCCAGAGTATGTACTGCCCAGACGATGAATATCTTACAAGGAATTGTACTGGAACCACTTGATTTTCTTTGATCATTAATTTAATATAAAAGTTTTACTTTTACGAATGCAGCCCGTTGTTTTGGCAGCCAAAACGACGAGTTTTGGGAATTATTATTTTTCTGAGTTTTGGTTTTCCAACAAGTGTGTCGCAAGTGTTTGGAAAGATGACAATTTGTTTCTTGCTTTTAATTTATTCAACTCGTTGTGGAAGTTTGACTGCAAAATCATTCAAATTCTCCTCTTCAAACGCCATGTATTAAACTGCCATTCATCGTACTCGAGACCTCGCAATTAGTCATCATTAACCTCTCGCGGAATACGGTACAAACTGCTTTACTAACTGCGAAAATTAACTATCGGCTATAATGGTTTCACAGCATACTACCGGCATATAGTAGAAAAGAGACACCTATCGGGTTTAAGGAGCTAAGCATAATATATAGTAAATATGTTCTTAATATCTTAAATAACTATTGAACATAATCATTCTCAAGAAATAAACGTGCTTCATTATTAATGAGTTAAATAAAATATTGTTCGCAAAACACAATATGCAAAAAATTCGTGACACATACCTGTTAAAAAGTAGTAATAATTCATGTATATTTCTTATCACATTTACCGTCTTATCTCTCACTGATTAAACTAACACGCTGTGTTGGCAAGAATGAATTAGACAAAAACAATATTGTTTGAATTGAAGCTAATGAGTTCCTTAATCTTGAAAAACAGTATTTGCTAGGAAATATCAAGATTCGTTATATATCCCAGTTTCTGCATTTCATTATTATATGTTGGTCTCAGCATCAAATCAGTAATAAAATATTTGTTATTTAGATAACTTATACTGTAGAACTACTGGATTGTAAACCGGACGATGAAGCTGACATCAAATCGTTTGTAGCACGTAAGAGAATCGGGTAAGGAAATTAATAGCTGTATCTGTTAAATATTGGTAGCCATCCTCCGAAATTAATTAGGAATCGGAAAAGAGAGAGGGCAAACTTTTGGTACAACCGCAACGAATTCAACATAGCCATTCAGATCTATAGACGAGCCTTAGAATATTTAGATGATACCGAAGGAGGAATATCCATGGGTCATGAAAGCGAAGTAACAATGCAATGAGTTTGAGTTTGTCATGAAATTGACTAAATCCGCGATCATTTTCAGCTCACCAACACTGAACTACAAGAGTTGTTGGAGGACCGGCTGGTGGTATACAACAATCTGGCAATGGCACAAATAAAAATTTCGGCTTATGATGCTGCATTAAATTCAGTTGAACATGTTTTGAGATGTCAACCTAACAATTCCAAAGCCCTGTTCCGAAAAGGCAGAGTAAGTGAAAATATTGATGATGAGCTACTGGTAAACGCCGGTATTTTATCGTGAAGAGATGCACTAAAAAGCTTTCAACTTAAAATTTTCTTACCTCTCGTTTTAGATTTTAGATGCCAAAGGCGATACGAAGGGCGCAATTGCACTTCTCCAAAAAGCTGCAACTCTAGAACCCGATAGTAAATCCATACAACAGGTAAGAATGTGAAAAGCTCAAATTGTGTCGGTTAACACTAAGAATTGCAGGACCTAGCGAAGCTTATTATTAAGTCCCGTAGAGAAGAGAGGAATGAAAAAGAAATGTATCAGAAAATGCTGGGGCAAGCGAAGAAATTCGAACAAAGTAGCAAAAAATCCAAAAACAGTAGTAACGACATTCCAAAAGTAATATGCAACCCCAATACTGTGTAATTCACAATGAACTGATAGTCAATTTAAATTACAGCTGAAGCTTCTCGGCTATTTGATGGGCTCGATTCTAATAGGAGTGGCCGGCGTGGCAATGTACAGATACAAATATTAAATGCGTTTAGAATGTTTTTATATTTAAAATGGATTTTAATCGTTTGACCGAGCGATTTCATAATTTCTATTGATTTGCTCGCTTCAGTAGTAGGACATAGCATTTTGAAAAGCCTCAATTTTGTTGCATTGGTGTTTCTGTTAATATTTCTTCGGCTTATTTTTATTTAGATCATTTCGATTGCAGATTTAGTCCAAATAACAGGAAGATGATATGGGACTCACTGCGAGCAGATGCAATAGTTGATTACCTGAATAATTTTCTGAACAAAAAACTGCAGATTTCCAAATATTTATACAATTTTTTGTATTCACGTTCGTAAAAAGTTAAGATAAATTTAATATGTGCAGAGTTCAATTTTATTTGTACATATTTCGAAATTTTAATTTTTTGCCTGATGACTTCAATGTAAATGAGATTTTTGGGATTCTTACGGAAGTCTCCTGATTTTTAAGAAAGTAATATATTTATAACTCTAAAAGCCAGCTTGTGGTGTATGTATTGTCAAATGCTAACTAAGAAACAGATATGTACACTCAAAATTTACTCAAGAGCGATGCTAGGACTTAATCCGTAGCGAACCCAGAGCAAACGCGTTGTTACTCCAACAAGTTAAGCATTAGCTCGATTGTTTGCAGATAATTCAAATGACGAAATTGTAAAATACCGATGGAATGGTTGTATTGGGGGAATTGATATATTGAGACATGAAAAATACAAAGTGCCTATTTTATATTTAATATGAAGTAAAATCAACAAAGGTTAGTGGGTTATGTATTTTCCAGGTTAACGATATTATGTCCGTTTGTTGTACTGAAATTTCCACCCAGCTTGCTGCTGATGATTTCACGAAATTGAGAAAGAAAAGTTTTGGCAAACTGACTATCAATCTAAAAAACTGAATTTCCTTCAAAAGAAACTATAATGGATGACTAATTTATGTATATATGAATAAAACGCTAAATGTGTCGGTGAAAGGATCAAATGCGTTTTTTCGTCGAAATCCACACAATTGACAAGAGATTTGCAACATGGATAACTTCTTTAGCCCGCGGCAAAAATCGAACAGCGGAAATGAAGGAAGAGACTCAAATGCGTTGCATTTAAATGGATCTGACATTAAAAACTTTCATAGTGAAGCCTCGTTCGGATCGAATAATTATTCAGTAATAACGAAGACGATTAACGTAGTGTCAAAATTATCATAACACATAAGATGCATAAATTATCCCTCCAAGGAGCGCTCTGATTTCGCTTCGCCTCGCAATTTCTCCATGCATCCGTGACGATTTATTGACTGTTTATCCTAACTCAGCTCGTAGTTATTTACATAATTCCAAATCCTTCTCCCAAAAATATAAATTCGTTAGCGATTCGTGCGGAATATTGTTCGCGTGTTCAATATTCGTACTATAAGTTTTTCTACACAGTGACCCTTCGTGACAGAAATTAGATCTCTTTCAGACACATTGTTATTAAATATGAGCCCCAAAACTTACATCATTAAATGCAATTTGATAATTGGAACTTCAGAACTTTGTATGTTGAAGAAAAGGACCAAATAAAAGCTATTTACTTACTATTTTTATTAATATCATTAAATATGCTAACAATTCGAGCAATGTGTTCTAAATCGGTTGCGCCAATCTCTTCGTTTTCATAGAACTGCTTGACTTCAATTGCAATATTTTCTGCTTCGAGCAAAAGTGGACATGTAGTAGAGCTCTCATTTATCCGCATCCTTTTGGGTGGATTTTCGTTATTGCTGCTCTCTTCCTGGTATGAGTCGCATAAATGCTCCAAGTTATATGTTTCTAAATGTGCGAATAAAGGTTCAATCATTTCCCTTTTGTGGATATCATCGCATTTTTTGTGGCTTGTTATGAAAATTTCAGCCTGGGATGAATGTTGTATGTACAATAGTAGCTTAATATCACATTCTAAGGATAAATTTGATACTTTCATCTTAAATTCGATATATTCATGTTCGTTTGAAACTGAAAGCATAGATAACCTCATCGAGTAAAATCTGCTCATTTCACTCATAGTACTATAGTCAGCTTCCTTAAGGAGGTTATTTACAATACTAGAATTATGTTTTTTAGTGCAAAGCAGGTTTGTAATTGATTTTATTAAGATATTGAAACACCTATTGTTTTCATGGCAGAGCACAGCCACCCATATGTCCTCTATTTGCTTATATAAGGCATCATTCATTGCGTCCAATTCGACGAGCAGAAGATCCTTGACCTCGTTTGAAAAATTCAGTTAAATAATATTAAATGTATATCAGACTCTTAAAAATCTTACAGTTTGATAGTATGATTCCGTCTTCGGGTCTTGCCGAAGATTTTCAACATCAGATCCTAACATTCCACCAGCTGCGGTTACGTAGCGTCTGAAGTTGAGCAGCGAGCTTGCGTTGCGTTTATTCAAAATAAGCGCCAGTTTGATAGTTAGATCAGGACTTGTTAGTTGTTCCAATAAGCTTTGTTTTTGGCTATCTGATATTATTTCATAAAAATTTCGAAGCAAATGTTTTAGAAATATCACGTTTGGTTTCGTTGCGAAAATTGGCGTTTCATTGTAAATCTTGAAATAGAATTTGAAATAGTGGTAACGTATCTCCTCGCTAGCGAATCTGCAATCGTTTGATTTATTCAACGGTTTCTTATGACAATGTTTATAAAGTTAAATTCTACCGAAATAAAGCACACATGACGTCACAGCATAAAACTCCACGAACGTAATCGTTACCAAGAATACCTCCAAGCAATTTCTTTTCGAAATAGTGAAGAGCGCGAGGTGTTTGAACTACTGATATTATTGTAGCTACTATACTTGAAATTAATCTTTCATAGAAGTTTTGCCTTTGAAAAATTTGGATGCCTGTAAGAGAAAAAAAAATTAACAAAAGTTGATTTTTCGTAAATTTAAACAGGAATGGCTTTATGATTAATTAGAATATATGCGTGCCTTATCTAAACATTTCACTTTGATTTTATAATTTAATATATTTGATTATTTTCACTGCGCTGATACCGGGACTGACGTTGGAGTCAAGGTATCAGCGCAGTAAAATTCAATGCGTAACACGTGTCTAGTTTACTGCATTCTCGGCACAATATTATGCTCCGCCCACAAATATGAAAAGGTTTGCTGTTGTTCAACTTGAGACCCGGTCTCTCAACTTGCCCATACACTTTCCAATTTCATCTACAACACAACCAACTTTGTTAACTTGTTGAAGTGTGTACGCTTAACTCTATAACTACGAAATGCGACATATTTCATATTGCCTTAGGTCAGGTAATATTCAATGTCAAAGTTTAGAAAAAATACGACAAATTTACTATCAATATTTTCAAAATTTGAAAATTAGTTACGACAGAAAAGAGACAAGTGTCAGGAATTTCGATGAGAAAATCGTACTTAGGTGTTCAATGTCGACTTGTGTTTTAAGTTATTTTAGCGCATTCAATCTCCGCAGCTAAACTAATATACCTAAACATGCACACGAATACAATAGCAAAACTTAATATAAAATCACGTTTGGCCTAAGTTCATCTTATCCCTCGCGGCCGTTTAAGTTAAACGTTGTTGAAACTTTTGGTTAGGTTTAAACTCGCACCGAGAACATCATTTTGCCTTAAACGTCGGTTTAATCTTTGACGGCAGTTAAACAGAGTTTGAACTGGCACTGAAAAACTGGACTGACTAATTGAAGAAACGTTACTTACATGGCGCCTCTAACATTTTATCGAATATTGTAGGCTTCTTGCCGCAAAAATATACATCCACCACAAGTGGGTCGCCTGAAACTAAGGCATATTCCATAACTTGGAGGCACAAAAGCAAAAATCCTGAAAATGAGTCGATATTCGTATGGTCGTAGCTGCTTAACGCCTGCAGTACAAAACAAAACAAAGACATGCATCTTGGCGCACGTGTGTTTTAAATGTTACCTTTTCGAAATTCGGAGACCGATAAACTCCAATGATAAGACTGTTCACTCCGATTGTCAGATATTGTCTAGTACTTTGGGCTAATTTCGTTTCGGCTATACTTTCAGGAAAACTAAAAACAAGCTAAATCAATTTACGGAACATTATGACGTGAAGCATTTCTAACCTGTTTAAAACAATACAAAGTTTTACTAAACTATCGAATCCTTGGAAATATTCTTGTCCGTAATCAGCGAGAAACCTTGTTACGATTTTCAAATAAAACGAATTGACTTTAAGAATCTTCTCAATTTTTGGAAAAGAATGTGCACTCTCCTGAAAAAGATTATCTCAAAACAAACCATTCGATTAAACCTTTATTTGCCTGTTCTTGCCTCTCTTGAATAAGCCAGGATAACGGAAACACTGTCAATCATTTGCTCGCATAAAAACTTAATGGCGTGACGAAACCATGTAGTTTCAACATTTTGCGCCTTAACATAGCCTGAGCATTCGGCACCAAGTTTTGAGATGCATTTCCAGATGTCGGCTGTAGTTTTTACATCTACAAGCGAAACGAAACTGGCAACTGCAACAAGGCAAGTCAACACTGTAATGATATACGGTCATCGTTTAATGTCTTCATTTAAAACAGAGAGACAATTCAAATTGTGGGCATTCTTAGAAGAACATGCTTCACTAAATAATAAAATGAATATTTTATTAAAAAAGAAAATCAACTTGATTTGCCATTGAACTTTGAATAGAAATTATATTCTCGGTTCACCATTACTCTGATTCTAACAAATATATGGGTAGTTGAATTACGGAATCCCAACTCGTAGTAGATCGCAGATTAATGTGGCTTTTACAAATTTCATTTACTATTTACGGCACGTCATATGAATTTATTCAACATATGGCTTTTACTTACATTCATTGACGTCGCTGCTTTTCCTTTTACTCGAATAGACAAACAACTGGGTGTTGTTGGTTATGATATGGACTATATTTTGCTGTAATTCCTTACAGTCGGCAAAAACCGCATTTAAGGATTCACGGAGTTCATTCCGCACGGTTTGATGGCTTTTTAAATGTAACGGTAAGATTGTTAATTTCTACCAATTTTGGAAAGTATACCTACTTGTTTTTGAAGTACCTATAATATTGTTGTATGACTTTTAAATCTATTTCCAAGATATTATAAATGATGTGTGTATCAAAATCATCAGTATTCACGGCTAAATAGTATGTAATTATCTTTAGGCTTGATGTTGTTTTTAACAGTTGTACGAGTGTATCGTTTCCGGCGAGAGCTTGCAATGCCTATAATTATAACGAAACAAATGAGTGTTTGGTGCTCTCCCTGCATCATAGGATATAGTTCATTTTGCTTGTAATTTTCATTATTTAGTGCCGCGAATCCATAAAATATATTTTTATCAAAAGCAAATATTCGAAGTTTGCCAGGAACGCGCTAACACCTGATGTTATTTATTAAATGAACCAAACAAAACTATCGGTGAAAAGTTCTGCAATACAGCGGAACTTTTTTTAGATGGTGTTAAAAGAGCATAGAAATCTTCAAAAGGACCACCACGGATGATAGCTTGGACTATAATTTAGCTTTTTTGGTTGGAAAAGAATCGTTCCAACATTTAGTTACAGAGTAATTTGAAACAGATCAATTCAGTGATGAAGAAAATTGTTGTAAAGATTTCTTTTCAGTTAAACATGTGTTGTGTAACACAATGAATACAGAATCCTACCTACAAAGCAAAAAAACAGTAAAAATCATTTAAAACAAAATTGAAAAATATTCAACACACATTGTGCTGTGGTATCGACGATATTTTAGCTGTATAATTTTTAGGCAATGGGCTAGTTGAATGGAAAGTACTATTTATTATTTAGCGATTATAGAATTACATACCCATGAAATGCGTTCCAGGAAGTAAATCTTGAATTGCTGCATACATGTTTTACTAATTTCTTTCAGCCGATTTTCACGAGATAAGAAATCGAGTGCGAAATGTAGGGAAACGCCGGAACTACGAGCTTTCGACGACGCTTGCTAGTTTGAGTATAGTTTAGGATTTTTTCACCAGAAACACCTCGATAAACAAGTATATCGAGCTAAATTTTTTATTTTATTGAATTATATCGTACAATTATTTTGGTGAGTACCATGTTCCTTAAATAAGTTCTACTTCAGTGAAAGAGTACTATGTTTTTCTTTGTTCATAGTAACGTCGGTTGGACGTCAGCCTACCCAAGTGTGAAGTTTCTGGCACTCACTTTTAAAATTATTGGACGCAAAATCAGCTAGTACACATAAAATTTGCAATAGCAGTTCTTATTCAATTTACACATTTGCTGCAAATTAATTTCGCCCTTCGAATATAGTTTCCAGCATTTCATTCCCTTCTATTTCAAATTGATTGACCATTACTTAGGCCATAGGCGGAGCAATACCCATCCAACAGGCGTTACAAAAATATTGAAACTTGAAAAGGATATTATGTACTTTTGAAGCGCTTCTTTGGGAGGAAGACTTCGGAATTCATGAAAATATGAGTTTTCACTTTCCTCCGTCGTTTCGCGATCGCCTTGGGAATTCATTATTTGCCAGAATACAATGACTACCGTGCATTTTGTTTATTATAACACTTTCCAATCACATTTCTTAACAATTTCGCGCCGCACGTCGTGCCGTCATACACAAAATGTCAATGTCGCACTTGCTGTCTATCTGACAGACGTTAGCATTGGACATCGCTCACCGTTCCCGTACTAGTTTCCTTTTCAAAGGTTATAAACAGTTGTTAGTGTTTAGATCACGTCCGCGAGCACGTGGTGCCGTGTTTAAAATTTGTACGAGTTCTTCCTCATTGCTGAAAGCGTAATCTGATTTCTTCAATACAGCAGTGTGTTCAATTTATGCACATATCCAGTGACTTGCTTCTTTGCAACTTCTCCCGATATCAAGCGTCAGCAAACGGATTGCAACAAGGACTAGCTAATCAAAATATTGTCTTCAAATGCATATAAAAAGTATGTTTCCACACGGCGGTTTTGTTGAAGATGATAATTCATCTCATTCAAGGCGAAAAGGACCTGAGCTCCGACGAGGATGATATGCACGACGGCGAGTCTTGCGGATATGGAGAAATCAAGGCTCAATTTGCCAAGTGGAGCAAAGTCGAAGATCAGCCGATTGATGAAAAATTGGCGTACATCCTA
This sequence comes from Oxycera nigricornis, assembly GCA_963942545.1. NCBI lineage: Eukaryota > Metazoa > Arthropoda > Insecta > Diptera > Stratiomyidae > Oxycera > Oxycera nigricornis. The sequence continues at coordinate 490,576 of OZ012659.1, forward strand.
AATATGGGCGTTGACGGGTGTGCTTTCATATGTAATCTTGCTCAAAATTACTAACCAACAATAATTAGATGCTTCGGTAAAGTGGCAGTGGGAACCTCTTTGGGTTCTGCGCACATTTTGAATATTTCTGAAAATCGACTGGTTCATGTCAGACGAATCAAAGAAGAACACGTTCCAAAGGTGGCAACGTGTGGCGTACAGTTTGCAAAAGAAGATGACAACATTCTCTATGCAGGATTCACTTCGGGGTCAATACGAGTATTTGATTTAAGAAATAAGGAGAGCGTATATGCTTTTACAGGTTAGTAAAGCAATTAGTGGTAACTAAACACGATTAACCATCCTGGCGTACAAACAGCAAAACTTAATTTTAAGGCTGCGACTTGGGGGCTGCTTGTTTTGTGGCGACTACGCGTTTTTCGCTAGAATTCATGCTTTTAAAAATTTACAATCAATTACGTCAATTCACGTGAGTCGGGGAATAATTTTTCATACAAAAGTTGTTCAATTGGAACTCAAGACTAACTAAATGACCATTATGTAAGGAAAGTATGCATAAAATTTTTTTCACTCAACTTTAATATTCGCCAAGTTTCAAATCTTTTTTAATTGTAATAAATCCTTCGATCAATTGATTCGCTGGGAGCCACTGAAACACGTTTTTCGCTATTTGATTGTTTATGCTGTATTCCAACTAAAGCAACTAAAAAGAAAAAGCTTCCCCATACAAACTTTCGTCCTCTAATTGACCCTCTTAAAGGATGAAAGTTATAGTGACTTAATGAAAGTGTTTGTGACTACTGTTTACAAACACAAGTCCATTTAAAATGAAGATTGTAAGGTTAGTCCTGATTGAAGCGTCGCTACAGGTAAAGAAAGCGATTACGATAATGAGATATACAAGATCTTCCAATCCCTGTCAATAACTGCTCAATAAACAAGCAGTGCAATGGCGTGCATTTTTTACGCAAACTACAACCATATATGTAATGCTTTATATTACTGGAACATTTTTGCTTTCGACATTGGCCGAGTCTGTTATTTGCCAATAATTAGAACTATGTTTTAAATTTCTTTTAGAAACACTGGGAACGAAAAAGGTACCGATAGCGAGCTTCGACACGAATTCTAATGGCAGGATACTTTGTGCAGGATCTGAAAAAGTGGCGCAAGACTCATTTTTGCTTTTTTTCGATACACGACAAAGGAAATCACTCGGAAGCTACTGCGACAGTCATGACGATGATATCACCACAACTAAATTTCACCCATCTAACCCCGATTGTTTGATGACTGGTTCAACGGATGGGCTCATCAATGTTTTTGACATATCCAAATCGAAAGAATATGACGCGCTCACGACTATTATTAATACTGAAAGCAGTGTGCAGAAGTTACAGTGGTAATTTAAGATTTCTTACTAATCAATATATTAAAAACATGTATATTTTGATATGCTCTCGTGTAGGCACCCAAAAGCGCACTCAAAATATGCGATCTCATGCATAACTCATACAGATGACTTGAAAATATACGATTCGGAAGAAGGTGATTCGATTTCCGAGTACACGCGGACTAATGTTGCTGAAGCTGCTCGAAGGAAGTCGCCTGATTTTTGTTACTTGGTAAATTGCCTCAATAAAAATGATGGAAGCATTTTGCTTTTAGCCGGATCAAACTATAAAGAGTATGTATAAAACGAAGGTCCATACAACCTATACGACCTTTGCTTTCTTCAGCAAAACCTTACGAAGTGTGATTGCGAGTACGGATGGATTGCATCCCTGCGGAAACTATGAGGGAAACATGCAAGTTGTAAGAGAAGCTGCCCTCAACATGAATGTACAAACTTATTTTCAGTAAAGTAGAATGCCAATATGATAGTCGTTATTATTTTCAGGAAAACATGTTGCTAACGGCAGGTGAAAATGCGAGTATTACCTTGTGGCATGAAATACTTGAAGCACCAACACAAAATAGCTTTAAAATGAAAACAATATCAAATTCAAAGGTTCTAAATAAAAGCCCGTACTGAAAATGATTTTAGATTTAGACAACACAACTGAGATACCTACTTACGAAAATCGACTACAATCCCCATAGATTGATTCCAATGTTCGACAGTCGGTACTCTTATCGGATGTCTGTGTTTTGTATAAGTCGCGGCGTTCTCAAAAGTAGCGCTGAGGTGAAGGCAGAGTAGGCACTGTTTATTTCAAGGCTTGCTTATTCAAAATCTATCTATTTTTATAGTAAATAATGCAAAATCAACTTTTATAGAGTTTACCAGAATTCCGAGCCCCTTTTCTCGAATATTTCTGCGTGGTTCGCTTGCCTTAAAAATTTCAAGGTGATCTTTCAATGGTTACCAACTTTGGCAACGAATAATGAAATACATATGTGTTTGAAAAATAATCTTTATTTAAATATTATTTAAATAACTCAAAGATTCCAATTACAATGTCGAGATTTACAACACTTTCACGACTATTCATATTTGCTTTCGAGTTTGATTATTTTTGACTTATAATACAGCACTATGCGGATATTCATTTTATATATTGACTAATGACTTCAAAGACCAAAATCGGCAATTGTAATATCTGATTTAAACAAAAACTATCGTGCTGAACACAAAAGCCAAATGTTACATAAAATCATTGTAGTCATAATCGTAGCCATAGTCCCCAATGTCGGCCGCCTGAAATCAAGTGAAAACATTGTAGCCTATTAGAAACTATAGAACATATCTTTTACTCACTTTAACATTATCGCCGTCCATACGCAGTTTGATTTTTGTTTTACCCTTGCTACCAGGCTTTTTGCTTTTTTCCTTTTCCATTTTTTGCTTCTCTGTATGTAAGTTCTCCACTGTTGATTTGATTTTCCGTAATTCTGCAGATGGTACTGAATTGTGAAGAAAAACACTTCAATAAAATCCTCAAATGCTGTTTTCCTCAATTCTACTTACAACTAACACATACACTGCGGACCAGCTCTTCGACGAAACTTGAATATTCATCTGAACTTTTGTAATTTGCTACTTTTGTGCTAATTGCCTGGGCGAGTTCCAAAAACTCTTCCTTACTCGTAGGATGCATAGAGTCGATGTTGGAGTCTGTAACGCCAAATGTTTCCAATGCAGTCTTTAAGTCTGACTCTTCCTGGAGCTTTTGTAGCCTTAATTTCTGGGCTATTTTCTCCTCGGGTGTAATTTCTTCAGCTATCGCATCATTTTCGGCTTGCTTTTGCCGCTATAATAGAATTTACGTTAGCTATTGCAAGATTAGTGCGACAGAGCAAGTTATGCATACCTCCTTTTCACTAATTTTGTCTTGTAAGGCTTTTTTCGGTTTGGGTTTTGACGGTTTCACTTCAACTTTTTCCTCGTCTTTTTTCTCCACTTCATCCTCCCAACTTTCCTGTGGATAATTGGGTAGGTATTGAGTGGAACTTGTAATTATTCATGTTTTCGAATATGTATGTATTTCTTCGAATTTTTTTTATCGAATTGCTTTCCGACTGTCAGTACTTACGGCTTGAGGAATCGATTATTTTCTAACAGCTTAAATTTTAAAAATATGACGAAGCCCTAGTATTTGCCTTTTGCTTTCTCGAATTGGAATAATTATTGAGTAATTTGAACATCTAACCTTACAATGGAGGCCAAGAATAGAACGCTGCAATATTCATTTTATACTGGAACTTTATACCATTCTAGTTTTCAGTCCTTGAAAGATCATGTCTTTAAGCTAAGCTTTATAATTAACACATCGCAACTAGACACGAATGCGCACATGTTGAACTAATGTATAGAGAATGGAAAAGCGTGAAGCAATAAAAGCTGCTAGCACCACTCTATCAGTGTAGATTGAAAGAGTTAAGTGAATTTTGAATGAATGTAGAAGGTATAGTCATCGATGTGCTTTTCTGGTTCTCACACAATTGAATCGATGAGTGCAGTCTCCGAAAATTTAATGACAATGAATTTTTTTCTACAACGATAAGAAGAAAATTGAGACACAAGAGGCAAAAATCACTGCTGAGATATTTTTTAAACCTGGCAGGGATAAAATTTATATTCGAATCGGAAATGAACGATGCTTTCCCGAGTTTACCAGTACATTCCAAGTGAGAATCTAAGCGTAAAAAGAAAGCGTGCACTTGAATTACAATAGTTACACGATGAACTTGTCCACACGTAATCTTAAAAATGCATTCGTCGCAATACATGCTTATCCAACTAACCTGAACCACCTTCATTGAACTTATATTAGGTCAGACAGACAGCTTGGCAGGCAAAATATATCGAAGTTTACTTTACCTTCACGTCCTCGTCCTCGTCCTCGCCGTCCCATTTGTTGATGTTGGGAACCTTAGGCGGCACAACCACGTTTTCCTCCTCAGCTCTCTCTGCGAAGGCGAAAAGTGCAGTGAAAGTAACAAAAAACTGCCCCACTTTTAAGATTATGGGTGTAGCAACTTCTTACCCCAGTCGTCGTCCATAATTATTCCAATTGATACCTGTCGCCGTTTTGTACCTGAAATCGTTTCTATTTGGATGAATTACCGGATTAAAACGATGGGGCTAGCAGGAAACTATTAGCTGAAATTCCCGATACATGTGTGGAAATTATACGTCATACTTCACTTTGGCACTTTCAACTTGACCACTGAACTACATTCGGGACAACATGCCCGACATGACCGTTCCGAAATGGTAATCTCTAGGGGAGACAGCGATTAATCGAAATGGTCAAATAATTGATCGTTTGGATTAATCGAATCATTCTACTCTGTCCATTTATTAAATAATAATCGAAACTAATCTTTTCAGTTTTTTACTTAAATTGTTTGAAACTCGCTGCCGAATCTGTCGAATTGATAAGGCTAGTTGTTTCTAGTTGAACCAGAGCCCATAGATGGCACTTGCACCGTTCACATGCCTGGAAGTTAGTTTTCTATTCCAAGCTCAGTGCTGCGGAAATTTTGACATTTCCTTCCGACTGTCGCAAGGTATTTCTGAGCATTTCGGAAAGTTGTTTTTCTTAATTTGCTTAAATGCTTTTCATAGATTTGAGTGCATAGTAAGGTCGAAATCGGCAGGACGGACAGGCGAAAAACAGCTTCGAACGTGCGTACTTAAGTATTAACTTGTCATTTCAAACAAATTCTGGTTCGGGTGTCCGGCGGCGTTCAACTTATCCCTCCACGTAAGTGGCGCCTACACAAAAAAGTAATGAATGATTCACTTCAGAAGCCACTCATTTCTTTGTCTATATGAACTTTTGCTTTCAGGTATTGATTGACCGAAATGGCTAAAGCTATTTCGCAAGAAACGTTCAACGCGGTAGTGAAGGAAAATATAGTTGAGTTCGCAATGAGTCCAGCCGAGGCGACAGAGGAGTCAATCAAGCAATTCGAAGCACAGGTAGCATTATTAAATTTAGCTTTTTGTCAAAGAAATCTTCTATCAATCGTTCAGTTGCAGCAAATACCAACGCTGCATTATTGCGTTCTCATATTGTACATAGTTATTCGAAATTTTATCTAATTTCGCTGTTATATTCATTGTGGTGGTAGTCTGCACTAGGCATGTGTAATGCATGATTTCATCGATGCTTATGTCGGAAAATGGAATTGATTCCAATGGAATGCATAGGGAATCTGAACAGTAATCATTGAGTGATTGAAAATTTCTATACATTACCTAGTAATGCAAAAACGAAGCGATAGTAACATATTGTGTGGAATGGATGCCTTCCAGAACCGATTACCATGAAGTTAGCATTACGGAACACATTCTGAGGCATTGATTGCAGCATCGCTACCTGGCAATGCGAAATGAAGTTAGCACGGATCCTGCCAATGACATCGCCATATTAAAGTAATCGATGCGGTATTGCGAAAACGATCCGTATTAGCTTCCGAAGAATGATTACGGAATCGATGCAGTAAGCATTACTGGTCCTACTGGGTAGTGAGTTAGTCGAGACAGCCAGGCCACTGCGCTGATAACTGAAATTGGAGTCGAGGCATCAGCGCCGTGAAATTCAATGCGTTACACATGTCTAGTCTGCACTCTTTTTGGAATTGGTATAAAAAAAGCAGGAATAGCATTAGTCCCAGCCACCCTGGGAACCTCAGGGTTGATATAAGCAGTTTTGCTCATAACTATTTCTTGCCTATGCATGACGCCATTGCTTAGTTGGTGAATTGCCAATTTCTACTTTTGAACTTGAGTACATTATTTTCTAAATAATTTGTTTTTTAATCTGCTACTTCGATTTGCAATTTAGCTTTTGATTCAAAAAGCATCGTCGCGTCAGTTGTTTCAAAATTGTGTTGCAGATGACGGCAAGTGAAACGAAAGATGCACTGTTCCAGATGATACTGTTCCGAATCGTTGGAAATTCGATGATGTTCCGGAGCAGTGAGTTGTATCCGAGATGAGTTTCACATCCCGATAAAGAAATTTGAGCAAATAATATCTTCTACCTTTCCTGACCAGAGTAGGGTTTCTTTTGAAAACAATGTCAATTACATTGCGCCACTGATAATAATGAAGCTCAGGGCTTTTCGCCATTTTGCATGTTTTCGGTTATGCTTCCAAACGAACTTTCCTTGCTGGATGTCGAAACATCACATAAAGACAATAAACAATGCAATAATAACGATTGGCGAAAACAACTATTTACATTATGTAAGCAGTAGTTCTTCGAATTGGGGATAGAGCAGTACGTTCTAAGTTAATATAGTTTATTAATTTCACGTCCATCGATCATTCACCTCAACGTCTTGTTGCGGATCAATTTTCATTTTTGTAGTTCACTTTTTCATTTCTTCCAATTTGGAATATATTCAAATTTCCCTCAGTACACGTCCAAATAATCAGCATTGGCAGTACTAAATCCCAATTTAGTAATCCACCACACGCGTTGTCTCTCTTGCGAGGTGAGTTCAAGTGATCGAGCGCGAATCGGTTCACTCTGCATGCTGTCGCCCTCTGATTGGCCGAAAAGACTCTGACATATTACCATATATGGTAATAATTGGAGCAAAAATGCTTCAACGGGTGATCGCGGTGAAAAAGTGTGGGAGTGGAAAAAGTGGTGTTGACCGAGACGGTCACGTTTGGAGTTTTGGGGTCGGTGTCAGCTTGCCGAGCTTGTTTTTTTGGCTAGATAGTTTAGAGTGTTTTAACGGATACACTAGTTATTGTATTAACGAAATTTGGATAGATTTTAGTTTCATTCGTGACAATCCACAGAAATAATGGATGAGAAATCCGAAAATTGGAAAACCAGCCGCAAGCAGCTTAGCAGACGCATATAGTTAGTTGGCCGGGATATCGTTTGGAAACAGCCATTTTAGATGCCGCCATAGCGAAATTCAACAAATCACTGTAAGTTCACATGAATTTAGCGGACGATAATCCGCATATATTGGCTGCAATTCACGACGAAATCGGTCGTGGACCTTCGATGCAGAACTCGTTGGACGATTGCATACTTGAATTGAAGCGTGCCTCGGAATTGATCAATGCAGAAATCGGAGAACGAAAAAAAACAACCGGATCCAACGGAGGAGGAAACGAACATAATAGCAGATTTAGAAGAAACCAAGCACGATATCCTCGCGAAAATCGGCGAGGCGGAAGTGCACCAAGTCGTTTCGCATCACTTCTAATAAGTATTAAACTGAATCGAATCGAAATGTTGAATCAACCAACTGGACGATAATCGTGTGCGTCAGGTGCGTCAGATGCGTCTCAATGTTAACCGATTGTGTGTAGAATTAAATTTACTAAATTACATAAGTGAAAATAATATGAAGTGAGTTTTTCTTCATGGTTCTCCTCTCCTCAGCATGTGCGCGATTGGGTTTTTGTCCGGTTATAAAAGTTTCTTTTGTCGATGTGCATTTTATTAGCCCACGACCCGGTGAGCTAGCCGGTTTACAAAACATTTTATCTATGGTCGCCACTATGCGACCACTGTTGGTGGGTGCTCCGCACGGGGGCCTCCTCTCGGCGGTCATCGTCCATGTTGCGTCCGAAGTGGCGGAGCACATGGAGGATGATTGGCTGGGAGGGAGGTGAAGGAATGCGGGGCACGCAACACATGGCGCCCAAACGTTTCGGCCTTTTGCCTTTCTAAATTCTAACCTCTAAATTCAAGTTTAATAGTGTTGTCGAAATTCGGAAAAGTGTCGGGTAATTCGCGTAGTTTGTTTGAATCGGGATTGTGATTATCTCAATCACACCCAGTAATCGCTTCCACGTTTGAAACCGTCGCCATCCCAGTTTCGACACACTTCTATTAAATAAATCAAATAAATTCACTTTTACTTGTAGTCGTCGGATAATTTGTTCGAATCGTGAATCATCTCGTTTTACGTACTTCACATTTTGTTGTGACACACAATTTAAGTGTCTAATTAAATTTTGTATCTGATCGCGTATTGTCTGTTGGTGGGGAGACCAAATATATCTTTATAAAACAAAAATACCAATAATAATCACTTCATGTTATTCCGATTCGTATGTGAATCGACACCATAATACTAAGTCATATTTTTGTAAATACTTTTGTAAACACTTTTGTAAAACACTTTTGTAAAATACTTTTGTAAAAACTATGTACAATAATTTAAGTCAAAAATTTATGTAAATTCATGTAAAACTATTGTAAACTATTGTAAACCACTCACACTCCTACAATCGGTTTCGGTAGTACGCGTTTAGTATCTTCGCCGCGTTTAGTAGTTGAACATATCGCCCATTGGCGTATAATTGATATAGTTAGCGTAGTTTTGTGGCGTTTCGCTTTAAGCGAGTAATTTGGACCGCCTTTTGAGTTAGCCAGAGTATCGTTAAGTTGTAATATAGTATCGTGTACTTTAGTATCGTATAATATCGTATCTTATCCTATCGTTTCGTGTTATATTCTATTCGGTAAAATAACTAAATCTTTTTATATAATCCGCGCAACCATTTAGTAGCTCTATCACTTAACATTACACCTACTATCTAATATCTTCAGTTATATATATCATTCTATCTTGCAACATGGATATTCCTCAGGCATTTTGGCCCAAAGTAGTATCTTCTCCGGTTACGTCTCGGGAAATCAGACCATCCCTCGAGTTAGGGAGTGAGTCCAATCCTTTTTCCATTAGTCATCCGCTACAAGTGTCTGAAGTGGGAGGCAGTTCCCCACCTAATCAATCCGTGATGATAAACATTCCGCCCGAACAATGTCAGGCGCCCATCATTTTCAACAGTCCGAAACACATTGTGACTGGAAAACCTATCCACACTGCGGATTTATATATGTTGAATCAAGGTGAACCCTTTCGGTATGTAAGCCCGACACAACCTGTAGGTGAGGTGAAAACTCCACCCCCTATGTATCTAGACGTTCCTTATACTCATAGTTTTTCTCCACCTGTGAGGGAAACCTTAAACACCCCTGTCCGTCATAATGTACCCATATTTAAATGGGGCATCACGTTCGATGGAACCAACTCTAGTCTCAACGCCGAGACTTTTATATTCCAAGTCGAGACTTTCTCTCGCACATATCAGGTTTCGTTTGCAGAACTCATCGCGAGTTTCCATTTATTAGTTCGTGGACCAGCAGCGGTCTGGTATTGGAAATATCTCCAACTACATCCCCAGTCCTTTGATTGGGACGGCTTTAAGGCCGCTTTTCTGAGTCGGTATGGCTCTCTTACCTCCGATGTGGACATCCGACGACGTATTGACGCGCGGATTCAAAAACCTTCTGAAACATTCATTGAGTTCTTTGATGCTGTTGAAGGACTGACCCTTCAGCTTCGGCATCCATTACCGGACACTGACCTACAAGTCATCCTATATCGCAACATGTCCACCCGTCTGAGCGATCATTTAGCTGGTCGCACCTTTAACAACACTCGCGAACTAGTCCAATGTTGTATTTCCGTCGAGAGTGTATGGAACATCAACACTCCTGTAAAACGGACTATTCCTTTCGTGCGGCGTTCTGTGCACGAAATTCATCGTACGTTTGGGTCGCAAAACGTAGATCCTATCAACTCTCGTCGTTCTTCTGGTAATCCATTCAGACAGGCAGACGTATCTCCTACAGTTCGCTCTTCCGAAACTTTTTCTAACTCCGTTATCTGTTGGAACTGTAAGCGTAGTGGGCATTCCTTCGGAAATTGTCCAATTCCGGTAAATCGACTTTTCTGTTTTGGATGTGGCCACGATGGTGTCCTGAAAAGTAACTGTGCTAAATGCAATCCTTCGGGAAACGGGCGAAGGAGTGTGTCGTTCGCGGGGAATCGATCCACTCCAGTCATCGCCAACACCATGCCTCTGAATCGGTCCGACCGAATAAAAACACGTATCCCAGTCCGACCCGAAGCAAATACGCGTCTGTAAATCAGGTACCTTCCCTCTCTAACATCTCTATGAGAGATGTCACCATCCAAACGGACCCCAATATCAATTTAAAACCTGTTGTGTTACCTGTTGAGTCCATACATAGCGATCTTGTTTCCGTGACGTCACCTCATATAGTTCATCCTTCTATTAAATCTAAATGTCGCCTACTGTCCAATAGTCGCCTACGTCGGTGTAAACGTACGGCATTATATTTTTATAAACTTCGTCAACTGCGTAAGGCAGTACTACACTCCATATATTCCGATGATCCTTCAGCGGATTCCCGACCTTTTCGTGAAATAGCCATTAATGGGCATAAACTCTCTGGGTTACTCGATAGTGGAGCTAGCGTTAGCGTTTTGGGTTACGGGGCTTTAGACCTTATATCTAAATTACAACTTTATCTGCATTCTTCCAAACTCCACATTAGTACTGCTTCTGGACAACATGTCTCCGCGTTAGGTTATGTAGACACTTCAGTCTCCTTCGGAAACTTAATCAAACCCATTCGATTTTTAGTAGTCCCTTCTCTAGGACATTCCGTGTATCTGGGCATCGATTTTTGGAACGCATTTAATATCGTACCTTTTCAGTTACCTTCTCTACAAGTACTTAATACTGTTTCTAGCTCTGAAGGTGATGTGTATCATCATCTACCTACAGCGCAGCAAATGCAACTTCAATCTGTTATCCAGACCTTTCCGTCCTTTAACGAGCGTGGCTTGGGAAAAACTTCTCTTTTGAATCATACTATCGATACGGGTTCTGCTAAACCCGTTAAACAACGTCACTATTCAGTGTCTCCTGTTATTCAATCTCAGCTGTATGCCGAATTAGATCGTATGCTTTCTCTTGGCGTTATAGAGGAAAGTCAGAGCTCATGGAGTTCTCCCGTCACTTTGGTCCGCAAACCCGGTAAAAATCGGCTATGTCTGGACGCTCGTAGGGTTAACGAGGTCACTATCAAGGATGCATATCCACTTCCGCTAATTGAGGGTCTCTTATCTCGTCTACAATCTACTAAATTCATAACCAGTCTAGATCTCAAGGACGCCTTCTGGCAAATTCCTTTATCTATGGAGTCGCGCGAAAAGACCGCTTTTACAGTCCCTGGTCGTCCTCTGTATCATTTCACTGTTATGCCTTTTGGTCTTTGCAACGCCCCACAAACTATGTGTCGCCTCATGCATAAAGTCATTCCGCACGAGTATCATGACAAAATTTTCGTCTATTTAGACGACCTACTCATTACTAGTGCCACCTTTGAGGAACATTTAGATCTATTAAGTAAAGTAGCTCAATTTCTCACTTCCGCCGGCCTTACTATTAACGTCGACAAAAGTAAATTCCTTCAACGCGAGATCAAATATCTCGGATATATAGTCAGTGACGGTATCCTAAAAACCGATGCGGATAAAATTTCTAGTATTGTGGACTACCCCACTCCTAAGTCCGCTAAGGACGTACGGCGTTTTATGGGAATGGCGGGTTGGTATCGTCGTTTCATCCTTCGCTTCGCCAGTATCACTGCGCCTCTAACTGATTTACTTCAGAGTAAGCGTTCGTTTAAGTGGAATGATTCCGCCGAAAACGCTTTCTCGCAAATAAAACAAGCCCTAATTTCGGCTCCAGTTTTAATTAATCCAGACTTTAGTAAACCCTTCTTTATACAGTGTGACGCCAGTACCACCGGTATCGGTAGCGTGTTATTTCAAAAGGACGAGGATGGTAAAGAGCATCCTATTGCTTTTATGTCCAGTAAATTAAATTCGGCCCAACGTAACTATACTATCACGGAACTCGAATGCCTGGGGGCTGTTCAAAGTGTAAAAAAATTTCGTGCCTATATCGAGGGGTTTTCTTTTACTATCATTACCGATCATGCCAGCCTCAAGTGGCTGATGCGACAAACTGATCTTTCCGGCAGACTGGCTCGTTGGAGTCTCAAACTACAAGGATTTGACTTTCAAATCCAACACTGCAAAGGATCCGTAAACGTCGTCCCAGACGCGTTGTCGCGCGTACATGAAGGTATTGTAGCCGGCAATATCTCTATTCTCTCGGACCAAACTTTAACTTCAATTCTTCCGGAACATGCTTCTCTGCATCCTTTAATTCCTGAGTCAGCCTTTAGTGACTCCTCATATCTAGAGCGTATCGATCTTATACAGCAAAACCCCGATAAATTTTCTAATATTTGGGTACAAAACGGGAAAATCTATATTAATACCGGTGTCATGTCGGATGACTCAGTAAATATCCCTCAAACTAAACTATGGGTGCCCGACAGTGTACAACAACTGCTTATATCTCACAGTCATAGCTCCCCTGTATCCGCACATGGTGGTGTCCATAAAACCACCGAAATATTGCGTCGGTATTTCTATTGGCCACGTCTCAAACTCGAAGTCCGTAAATTTATTAGTCAATGTTCTGTCTGCAAACAGACAAAGTCTAATAACCAAACTCTACGTCCGCCTCTCGGACAAATGCGTATTTCTGAGCGTCCACTGCAACGCCTGTTCATTGACTTTCTGGGTCCCTATCCCCGTTCTAAGTTCGGAAATACGCAACTTTTCGTGGTGCTGGACCACTATTCCAAATTTATATGGCTTAAGGCCATGCCTAAGGCAACTGCCGAGTCCGTTGTGAACTTTCTGTCCGAAAATATTTTCCATACTTTTGGCGTTCCTGAATTTATTCATTCCGATAACGGAGTGCAATTTGTGTCTAAAGTTTTCACGCAACTCTTGTCAGACTACAATATCACCCAAGTTCTAAATCCTCGATATTCTCCGCAGTCCAACGCTTCTGAGCGTGCCAATCAATCCATTCTATCCGCTATTCGCTCTTATATTGGTGACGACCATCGTAATTGGGACCGTTCTCTGGTGGAGACATGCGCTGCATTTAGGAACGTAGTGCATGAATCCACTGGTTGTTCACCGCACTTCCTAATGTTCGGCTTCCAGGCTATTAGACATGGCTCGGACTACACTCTCCTACGTAAATTATCTTCTTTAGCTGATGGTCAACTAAGTGTCACGGAGCGCAACGACAAAATGCGCGATATTCAAATCAAGGTCCAATCTAAACTTCAAGAATCCTACTTGAAGGGTAAACGCAGATACGATTTGCGTAGTAAGCCCCGAATGTTTCAGCCCGGTCAAGCTGTACATGTTCGTAATCATGTCTTGAGTAAGGCTGTTGATCGGTTTTCCGCCAAACTTGCCCCGAAGTTTGTGCCTGGAATCATTGTTCGACCTGTGGGACAGGTTGCCTACGAAGTTCGGGATATGTCCGGTAAAACTCTTGGTGTATGTCACGCACAGGACATTAAGAGTTAACTTCGAGCTGTATATTTTGTTGATAGCTATCTGTATATATATCGTACATATATTAGTATGTCATCGTTTTGTATAAAAATAAGTCTAGATATTATTAGGTGAGGTTGTAGATATCGGTAGTATTTAGTACAGGACGTGGTCCCTTATAAAATTAGTAGTCCAGTGAGTTTTCCTAATGGCCTCGTCGTGTGACGTAACGGTTGCATTAGTGTGGACACGTATGTTAGTAAGTTTGTTTCGAAGTCCAATGAGTTTTCCTAATGGCCTCGTCGTGTGACGTATTGGTTGCATTAGTGTGGACGGGTATTGTATTAGTATATACATCTGCATCGCATATAGTTAGGTTGTACCTTATTTAGTATCTGTTCATATATCCTTAGGTTGTCTTATTGGGTTTGGAGTCATAAAATGCTAGAGAATTGACGACCTCTGGGGTCCCTAAACTAGTCCGCGTTGAGCGTTGACGTCTGTATATAATGTAGATATTTTAGTGTTATGTATATTATCATATTAGTTTATATCTTGAATAATAGGGTTTGTAGTCATAAACAATTAAGGCAGTGACGATCCTTGGGGTCCCTTAATAATTGCTCACAGGAAGTGAGACCATATATTTTTTTGTTGTATTCTACCCATAGCTCTTTATCTTTCGAATATTACCCATTTTACCTATCGGAATCTAATATTCCTCATCTTTTCATCTCCGGTATACAACCGTTTCAGTTGCCAAGCAACTTTCTTAGGGGTGGGGGGTTCATATTGAACTCAAATGTATGTATTTGTCTTCGTCTTTAAGTTCTGGTTTGTTTCTTTGGCTGATCCGAGACTGGGGTTGAAGTCTGTCAGGTTAGACCTGAGGTTCTCTATGGGGTTTCAATACAGAGGGCAACGGTCGATCCTTTGTAGTTAGTACAGCTCAACCCCAGTGTAAAACTCGGAAGGTACACCATTTCGTTTTTCAGTGTCGTGTATTGTCCCAGATATCTTGTCGTAACATTATCTCTGATCTGTAATAGCGGTTTCATTACTCATCTTTCCAACACGCCCGTGTTTCATTTTGTTTGATAACTCCGTAACCCGCCGTTGATAGGTTCCGTTCCTGTTTTGAGCTATTTCGACTACTAAGTTAGTTTTGAAGGCTTATTTCGGGTAAAACTGTCGATTGAGTAGGGTTACCTTAACGTAATACCGTATCGAGGAACTTGCGTGAACATGTATGATGATTTCGACGTTAAGACGTTTTGACTACATCTGCTGAGCTTCACGTAAGACTTCCCATTTTGTTAAAACCCTCCTGGTTTGATTGAGCGAGCATGATGATTTCGACGTTTAGACGTTTTGACTACATCTGCCTAGCCTCATACCAAACATGAGATCTTTCATTACTTAGAGTTCATACATAGCCCGGCTTTATTGTGGAGAGACTCTTCTCAGGGCGGGGTCGTCCCCACGTTCTGTTGCGGATCAATTTTCATTTTTGTAGTTCACTTTTTCATTTCTTCCAATTTGGAATATATTCAAATTTCCCTCAGTACACGTCCAAATAATCAGCATTGGCAGTACTAAATCCCAATTTAGTAATCCACCACACGCGTTGTCTCTCTTGCGAGGTGAGTTCAAGTGATCGAGCGCGAATCGGTTCACTCTGCATGCTGTCGCCCTCTGATTGGCCGAAAAGACTCTGACATATTACCATATATGGTAATAATTGGAGCAAAAATGCTTCAACGGGTGATCGCGGTGAAAAAGTGTGGGAGTGGAAAAAGTGGTGTTGACCGAGACGGTCACGTTTGGAGTTTTGGGGTCGGTGTCAGCTTGCCGAGCTTGTTTTTTTGGCTAGATAGTTTAGAGTGTTTTAACGGATACACTAGTTATTGTATTAACGAAATTTGGATAGATTTTAGTTTCATTCGTGACAATCCACAGAAATAATGGATGAGAAATCCGAAAATTGGAAAACCAGCCGCAAGCAGCTTAGCAGACGCATATAGTTAGTTGGCCGGGATATCGTTTGGAAACAGCCATTTTAGATGCCGCCATAGCGAAATTCAACAAATCACTGTAAGTTCACATGAATTTAGCGGACGATAATCCGCATATATTGGCTGCAATTCACGACGAAATCGGTCGTGGACCTTCGATGCAGAACTCGTTGGACGATTGCATACTTGAATTGAAGCGTGCCTCGGAATTGATCAATGCAGAAATCGGAGAACGAAAAAAAACAACCGGATCCAACGGAGGAGGAAACGAACATAATAGCAGATTTAGAAGAAACCAAGCACGATATCCTCGCGAAAATCGGCGAGGCGGAAGTGCACCAAGTCGTTTCGCATCACTTCTAATAAGTATTAAACTGAATCGAATCGAAATGTTGAATCAACCAACTGGACGATAATCGTGTGCGTCAGGTGCGTCAGATGCGTCTCAATGTTAACCGATTGTGTGTAGAATTAAATTTACTAAATTACATAAGTGAAAATAATATGAAGTGAGTTTTTCTTCATGGTTCTCCTCTCCTCAGCATGTGCGCGATTGGGTTTTTGTCCGGTTATAAAAGTTTCTTTTGTCGATGTGCATTTTATTAGCCCACGACCCGGTGAGCTAGCCGGTTTACAAAACATTTTATCTATGGTCGCCACTATGCGACCACTGTTGGTGGGTGCTCCGCACGGGGGCCTCCTCTCGGCGGTCATCGTCCATGTTGCGTCCGAAGTGGCGGAGCACATGGAGGATGATTGGCTGGGAGGGAGGTGAAGGAATGCGGGGCACGCAACAGTCTTATTAAAAAAGCTGATACCAGTGACGGCTTTTTCACTTATTACCATTCTAATAATTAAGGTTATATTACTAAATTTTTTACATCTGAAATGAACTATCTTATTTTAGGGTATAAGCTTAGCAAATATCGTCAGAGATTTGACATTGAACGAGGAAACCGGGCAGCCACTATTATCTGAAGCCATTGGAAAACTGAAAGCTTACGCATCTGGTGATAAATTTGAACTGGAAGACCTGCTAACAAATTTAGAATTGCTAGAAAGTGAATGTAAAAAGGTAACAACACTAAAACTCACTGCGATTCTCATCAATATACGTGTCCAATTACAGTCAGTGCCACACAGAGTGCTTGCAGGAAAGCAATCGGCTCACCGAATTCTTACTACTCTACTAGAAAAAGAAGCATCCAAAGACCATTTCAATAAGGATGTTATGCACAAAGCACTATTGGCGTTGATAGCCTTAACTGCTCAGCAGCCGGACATATTCGATAACGATTGCTTAGCAGTCGCAATGAAGATTCTAGATCGTACAAACGATTCGGTGATTGTCCGCGACATTTTGCAGTGGTTCGCTAAATGCTGCGTTATGCATGAAAACAATCGGCAAAATCTTGTGGGTGCGGGCGTGATTGAAAAACTTAAACCTCTTATTTTTCTAAAGGATCCCGAGGTAATAAGGAGTAACTAGAAAAATACCTCTAAAAGCTTCTTCCTTATAGACTTTACGAGATGTTTGTGCTGTTTTTCGAGCTCTCGTCCTAGACGACGACATACGCGTCGAATTCGGGCATGCTCACGAACATGGAAAGCTCCTGGCTAACGCCGTACTCATCAATCTCACAAAATCACTAACGGGTAAATTTCAGTGACAGTTACTAAGTATGATTTTTGAATCGATAGTTGCAGAGTACGAGGACCAAAATGTTATCTGTGATATTATTCTTACAATTGCAAGTCTGATTGTCCGGCACGAGTACTGTCTAGCCGTAGAAGAAGCTGGAGGGTTGTCATTTGTTTTAGAAATACTAGTAAGGAAGAAGTGAACATGCACTTCAATTCAAGCGTGATTTTTCACTGTATTTTATTAGGGAAAGTATCCGGAATCTGTAAAACTCAGTGGCGAATGCCTTAAACTCTTACGTGCACTAGCTGGCGATGATGGAGTCAAGTCACACATTATACAACAAGGTGCTGCCCCTTTTATACACAGCATCCTTAGCATTCATAAGGTAAGTTCAATTACACAGTAATACATTCCGTAAACTACATGACTTGCAGGCGAATGAGACGCTCGCTAAAATTGCGTTAATATGCGTATCCACCCTGACACTACGTGCAAAAGACAATAGTGTGGCATTCTTCGAAACCGGCATTCCAGAAACCATTGCGGAAACAATGAAAATTCATAAAAATAGCAAAATAGTTCAAGTAATTTGAATGGCCAAACATGTTGAGCGAAGGTGTCATGATTTCATTACAGAGAAACGCTGCATGGGCAATTCGAAACATGGTTTCCAGATGTCGCGATCAATGCGAATCATTTTTAAGCTGCAACGTCGAAAGCTTACTGAATGAAGCGATGATAGAGCATACACCAATCCAACAAGATTTGAAGGCTGCTTTGCGAGATTTGGGCTGCAAAGTCGATCTGAAAGAAGAGTGGACGGGAAAAGCGGAAATTAAAATAGCTAATGATTAAAATACATTTTGCTTTGTGCTGCAAGCTTAGCGCGTCATAATTTTTTACTAAATCTACAAAAGGCTCTGCGAGCTTAATATAGAATAACTTTATATCTATTATTATGAACTTTTTTACTCAGTAAATGCTAACGTAAGTTTTTTACACCGTTTCCATTAATAATTACTATTCTAAGCTAGGCAATTATTTATACACAATAAATTAAAACATCGATGAACTTAATCAACAATAATTTAATAATTTTAAACTTTTTTTAAAAAATTATCTAAAGTCACTTTACTAGAAATTAGCGCAGGCTTTTTTAACTGCCCCGATTTAATTCTTTGAGCCACTGATTTCGTATTTATGTCGCAAATGGGCTTCCTTCGGGCAAAATCCAAATACTCCTCATGCTTTTCAGATCCACCAACACCGTTGAATGATAGATTAGAAAAATTTGGTCTCATATGATTTGGTTGGACTTCCAGCCGAGGTTTTTTGAAAATTGAATACTAAATATTTTATTTGAAAATGTACATACACAATTTACAAAATTGCCTACCTTTCCGCTTAAGTCACTCGTCGTTTTCTTCAGGGCACCTGCAACTTTTCCGTCCAAGGAAATTTGGTCTTTGTTTCGCATATTCTCATTACTCTTCAAGAGATTGGATAGCCCGATACTACTTGATTTTATATTGAAGTACGGAGAGTTTGATTCTTCAATTATTTTGATCCTTTCCGACTGTCAAAAAATAGGCATTTTAAAGTAAATTCAATTTTAGGGAGTTTTAGTAGGAGTTTGGAACGCCCAGCGATTACTAAAATTTCCAATTTCGAACTAATCCAAGAAAATCCTAACAGCATTTTTTTCTTATCTAGGAAGCCTACTTAATTGCTTCAACGAGTCAGGTTTGACTAACAAAGAAGGATATGCTCCTGGCCTACCAAATTATAACACTTAGCTGATTTATTTATTTTTAAATTAAAACGGTCAAGCATCGGGAGTAGAGATGGGCACAACAGTTCATGCCAATGAACTAATCGTTCGTTTGTCAGTCACTGCAGTGAACTAGTTCAATGAACTAGTTCACTAGGTCATGGTATCCTGTAATCCGTGGAAACTCAAATAATAAATTAAGATTATATTTGCGTATTATTATTTGTTTATTTCGTTATTAATAAAAATTCTGCTTTTTGGCTTTATTTTTGAAATCGTGTTTGAATACTATTTTAATAATAAACTAAAAATAAGAAAATTTTATACATCTAAATATATTATTATTTACAGAAAAATTAATGAAATTCACAAAAACTACAAACATAAAATTGACTTATATCTACAAGTTATGGTTTAGAAAAACTACCATTTCTAATTTAGAGGATGTAATTCTTGTTCTTCTTTCATTTAAAATGTACCCAGCTTTCGAAAATACTCTTTCACATGGTACTGAAGTAGCAGGCGCATAGAGTCTGCGAAGGGTCAAATTGTACAATTGAGGATAAATTGCTTTTCTATCGTTCCACCAAATAAGAGGATCCATTTTTCGAGGAAGTAGCGGCTCAGAAATATACTTCTCAATCTCAAAACTGCTAGTTGCGTCTGGATGACACTCTCTTGTTAGCTAAAAACACAAATTTAAGTGAATAAGTACAACAATTTGTTTCAAATTGCATACCCGCCGAACGGATTCGTCAAACTCAGCCCACAAAGATGATGAGTGGAAGCAATCAGCTGAATTTTCCGATGCTTGAGTGCATGATGCAGGAGCTTGTATTTGAAGTTCTGATTTAACAGAGCTCATAGCTACATTAAATTGAGCTTCGCTTGAAAATCCCTGCCTCTTGAACCTAGGGTCCAAAAAAACTGCTTGACCGACGATTGGGTGTTGTTCTAAATTAATAATGCCAAGTCTGGCCCTCATTTCATCCAGCAGAACTCTTTTCATATTAGCAACCTCTGATGGGATAGATACTAGCTCCAGCGTATTTATTTTTGAGGAAATGATTCTACTCAAAATAGGGAGTTTGGAGATACTTAACCATTTTTTAACGCTTATCTCTTTTGTTACTTCTACAAATGGCTCGAGTAATTCAACACAGCATTTAATTACTAACCAATCTTGATTGGAAAACTTTAATAGTCTGAATCATTGCCTAAAACAGCTAGTGTGGAAAGAACGCAGTCTTTATTGCGATTAAATCTTTGCAACATCTCATAAGTTGAGTTCCACCTAGTTACAACATCTTGCTTTAGTTTTAGTTGAGGCAGACCCATTTGTTTTTGCATTTCTTCGAGTTTCCTGCTGGCATGAGCACTTTGTTTAAAATATTGAACCACAGCTTTTACTTTAAAAATAACACTTTTTCTTCCAATAATCCCTTTTGAACAACAAGATTCAAACAATGAGCGAAACATGGTATATGGCGCCATTTACAAAGACTAACTGCAGCAATCATGTTCGCTGCATTGTCAGTAACAACTGCGGTAATTTTATTTTGAATACCCCACTCGTTAGAAGTTTCTAACAACCATTTGGAAATATTTTCTGCTGTATGCCTTTCCGTAAATTCTTAACAGCTCAGAAGAGAAGAATGTATACTCAAATCTGGACTGTGCAGAAAATAATGAGATGTGAGAGCCATAAAGCTTTTATTATTTGTAGAGGTCCACCCATCGGCGGTGAGGCAAATAGAAGTCACCGAATTCAGTTCTTCTTGCAGTCGAGATCTTGTTTCTTGGTACAAACTGGGAATGAGTGCGTTAGAAATGGTTTTACGCGATGGTATCTCGTATCCAGGATTGAGCAGATTTACAAATTTTCGAAACTCAACATCTTCAACCAAGACAAATGGATGGTATTCCTTGCAAATCATCTTTGCAAGCTGCTCGTCAATTATTTTCCTTTTTCTTATCGGAACCGGCTTGACAATCTCTATATATGATGATATAGATGACTGCTTTTGCAGATTCAACATCCCCGGACTAAGTTTATCAGTAGTATTAGATTGAAAAGTTATCATATCATCATTACAAGCTCCTGTTTCAATTGCACATTGTGTTAAAGCCACAGACGAAGATGTATTTAGGAGATTGGGTGCAGCTCGAATCGGTAGTTCAGCTGTCGTTCCACTAAGAATCCTCTTTATGGGAACGCCTGGATGCTTTGCTTTTATGTGTCGAGTCAAATTCCCAATACTTCCCCCTATTATGCTAATACAGCTTTTACAATATCGACACTTGGCTTTTTGTGTTGTTTTGTCGATGGAGAAATGATCCCACATTGAACTGCGTTTTTTTTTCCATATCTAAACAAGATATTATTGGTAAAACGTATAAAATGTTAATTTCGAAAAAGTAAATAAAATCTAAACATCCAAAATGCTTATACTCAACTTTGAATGGTACATTAGACAGTGGAAACAAATTCAATTTGATACATCAATACTGGAGAAACAATTTAACACTAAATATTATTACCACGAAGGATTTATAAACAGATCTATACATCTATTATTTTCTACTATCCCGGTGCAGAATGATAGCATGAATTAAATCCGAGGCATTGGTAATTGTAGGGTCTTAAAACGAATACTTTAGCCATGCAATTCTGAATCCATGCGTGCTATTCCGAATTAAATTGAATCACTGAGATGTAAGAAAACTTACGCTTAAACCTTAAGCATTCCTCCTCAAGCATTTAAAAATCTCTGTATTATTACTTACCGAAAGAATTTATCACAAAATTCACTTTAAAATTTAAACAAAATATCCCAACTAATTCGTAACGAACTAAGTTCCAAGATTAGTGTGGAATTAGCAAAAACAGCCGCGTGTTCCGAGACGAATATGTCTCAAAGCAAAGAAAAGAAAACGATTATCAGTTTGTGGGCTCATTTCCCAATCGATCGACCCATCGAATCCAGAGAACAACTGGGCTAATCGATCATGCATCATGTCTCGTTCCATCGAAGATCAGTTCATTCATTAATGCATCACATCATTCTTGGACACAGATCAATTCATGAACGAACGAACTAGTGTGAAAAAGAATAGTGTGAAAAAGAATAGTGCAAAGAAAAAGGAACTAGTCTTTTTCAAATGAACGAACTAGTTCAGTTGATCATTTTGATGACTAGTTCAATTTGACCCGTTCGTTCACGAACTACCCATCTCTAATCGGGAGGACCAACGTCCCTCATTTCAACGATTGACTGCCTTCTCAAAAAGTACTATTGCACTACCTCTTTAAAGAGACATAAAGCCAATTGTTAGTGTCTAAAACAACTGGTTTTCAATTGGTCCACTTTGCAATTATTTCACATAAATGATATTTAGAATTTCCGGAAAATTGGATCATACCATATCATCTAGAAAATTAAAATGCACCTACTATGTTTGGGGAGGAAGTCGTGTAGATTTTTCTCATGGAGCTAATCGATTGATTAATTGTCTGCAACGCTGGTGGGGATGGTGTCTCTTGTACTTCATTCTTACTTATTTCGCAACGTTCGGTTCCGAGCGATCCAACCTATCAACGAAACATGTCAACGTAATTTTTACTGATTTAATGAACCTGCAGATTCGGCATTTCGATGAACGTATTTAATTTTTCAAACCACATTGACGCACATCACTGAAGTGTCGCAAATTGTTTGATGTGGATGAAAAGCTTTTCTTACAATAGATTGAACACCTAATCTGCAGGTAAGTTTTTTTTATTTAAAGCACTACCTTTTCGTTTAGACGGTAATTTACACTTTCTAAATTAGATACTCTTTCCAATAGGCCTCTGTTGAGTGGAGATGTTAAGAAACTGCATAAATAACTCAAATTATCAACATACTGTTTTTGTTTCTGCTCCCTTCGTAAATCGCATTGTACGGACTTCAAGGATTCCCTCAATTCGTTTTTTCTTTTCTCGGAAATTCGAAGTTCTCTGGATGGTTGCATACAAAAAAGTTTGATTCACTTTTACTCAAACAGCATAACTAACTTGCCTTTTTAGTGCCGCCACCAGAATACAAAGTGTTTTTACATTGTTTTCATCTTTTAGTAGGTTTTCAACTTCAGCTGATGTTGATGATAAGACATCCTGCACAGCGGTCATCAATTGATTCTGAGTCTTCAAATCGGTCACTTCTTTACGCAACTCTTCAATCATTTTGTTATCTGCTTTTAAATGATTTAACTAAAATTAATTTATTCGTGCATATTTGTGTGGACATTGGAATGAACTGCAAACCTGTTCATCATATGAAAATATAAGGAATTTTTTTTCGGTAAGCTCTCGTTCCAGTCCAGATATTGTTTTCCTGCAATCAAACGATATGTGTCAGTATATTCAGTGCGAGCGGAATACAATACGATTATACGATGTGGAATGCTAATGTGATTTTGGTGAAAGTGTGGATTCGATTCGATAGTCTTGAAAACATATAGACGGGATGCATTTCATACATGTTCATTCGATGCAGAAAGTCTCAAAATATTGATTATAGGAAAGAGCTGGGTATATTCTCGGAACCTCTTGACGCTTCTGCTCTTACTCTGAGTGTCGCCTTTAAATATTTATAAATGATTTACTTCAGAAGAGGTTGCCTTTTTATTAGGCAAGATACTTTTTACATTCCACGCCCAAGCATATCTTTGAAGTGCACTTTTTTGATTTTTCATATTGACTATATACTACAAGCAAAAATCCTTAGTCCTGAAAACTCTTGTAGATAGGTAGTGCGGGTGCACATAGGTGTATTTGTGGGAGTAACTGTACGCTGTGATTTGCAGAAGTTCGTGTCCACTCTCGTGGACAAGTTTGTGCATACTAATTCGTCAACATGCGCTACAAACCAAGTATTACTAATTAATACACACATGCACTTCTTTCGAGCGGATTTCAATGAATCTATTTCCTCTGCAGCTTCCTTCAGCTCCTTTTCCTTCGAAATCACCCGCAGCTTCGTGTCGTCCAACTCTTGCTGTATCGACGCGACATCGATAGAACTCGTGTCAAGGTTTTGAATATTGAAATACACTTTATGTATATTCTTCTCGGTGCATCTATGTCGACATTGTGGGCATGATTTCGAGCTGAAACGACGAGCGTTAAATCGTTTTTCTGGAGTTTATGAATTTACTACCGTTCCAGCCACTGACACAGGCAAAGGTAGTGAAAAATATGTCCACAATTGGTGCCGTACACATCGTCAGACGGTACTAGTAACTCAGCACATATCACACAGCCTAAATTCATTTAAAGGTTTGAGTTTGGTTTCAACTGAAGCGATAATTCTAATCTGATTCGCCCATGAATATCGAACGAGACGCCGCCGGCCGACGTGTGAGGTTAGGATCTGTATGTTGAACATTAGTACAGTGGCCTACACATTTATCGAATACTAAAAGCTAGTACATTATCGCATTTTCACATTCGTGATTGGTGGCGTAGCTCCATTTTTAAAACTTTAAATAGCAAACAATTTCTGTTTCTGAAAGTATAAGTTGTATGATTTTAAATTAAATTATTTGAATATACAACCAACAAACGCCCTGAGCCATAAAAGCTTTTTTCTCGTATACATAATCTAGCAACTGACATATGTTTAGAGTTTCAATAAATTTACTGCCGATCATTTTATTAGGTATGTTGCAGAAGTTTGTCTTATCTATAATAATGCCGAAGTAGCATGCATAGTAATTAGACTGAGGGTACTTTGTTTCCAGCTTGTGTGGCTCAGATTTTAAAAATCTATGCCCCGCCAACGGCAGTTTGCGGACTTTTTTCTCATTCGGTTTGAGGCTGTGCTACTTAAACTTGACATATGAAATGGTTTGGTTGACGGCACAAACTTCAAACGCAGGTCTTTTGTCATCAAGTCTCACGGAGGTAAAACTATAATCGTTTGGTACAATAGAAATCTCTAAACATCTGTGCATCCCTACGAAAATCGTGCTTATATTTTGCACAAATAGCTAGTTTATTGAAGTCATAATGGCGTGGCTATGCTATATCTTCATTCTTTTCAGTATGGTTGAATGTAAATTAATTCAAAAAAACTTGATTTCAGTTCCGAAAAGGTTGTCATGGCCAAGTCAAAGAATCACACTAATCACAACCAGAATCGCAAGGCGCATCGCAATGGTATCAAAAAGCCGATGAGGAACCGTCACGAGTCGACGCTCGGTGTAAGTAGAGTGACAAAGGATAACATACGGCACCCAAGTCGACAGATTCATTCAGTTTCATATATGAATTAAATGGTTTTCTTTAACTTCCAGATGGATGCCAAATTTCTGCGAAACCAGCGCTTTGCCTTGAAAGGAAACATATCTCGCGAGGAGGCGAAAAAACGTTATGAAGAAAATACGGCCAAACGCGCCAGCAGGACGCCATCAATTAAACTATGATCGGTTTAATAAAACAATAAAAAAAAATTGAAATGAAATACGTGTATTCATCGATCTATGCTTAAAGAGGGCGCACCTCAACCTCAGGGCTTTTAAATCGATTTAAATTTATAGCTGTACCTCCATTTTCGTGGTTCGAAGTGATAAAACATTAAATCGTCCTTCGAAAGCAATCCACTAGGATGTGGATATAGCTTTGAGGCGGGGCCTGCTCATCCTTAAATTTTGCAAGTCTCATCCATCTGTCTTTGCTGGCATAGGCGACGCCAGTTAAAAATTATGTTTCGTTGTAATTAATGTCGTTTTCAGTAGTTTATTCGCCGGATATTAGTTTATTTTAAACGAAAAAACAGTGTTGCATATTTGGCTGCAAACATACTCAAAATTTTTTTTATAATAGGGCTGTTTGAAAGTAATTGCGATAGATGGGTGTTAGTTTTCGTTCCATCTTTTCTATAAACAAATTATTGCGAGTATATCAATAACTTTCAAATCTTCAAACTCAAGTATTCAATTAAGATATAAACTGATCTTATATGTTAAATAGTATGGATTAGGGCTGTTACGGATATTCGCATCCGCAAATGCGGAATATTCGCTTTAATTCAGACATCTTCATCCGCATTAATAAATGCGGAGCTTTTACGGATGCGGATTCATATCTGCAACAAGTAATGACATGCAAGAAAAGTTAGCGGCACCAGTCTGGCATGTGGTTCGTGCCAGTTTGCTAGTTGCTTGCTATCTTACCTGTAGGAAGGCACACATGGCTGACAAGATCCTTCGGTTTTGTATGTTTTGTTTTAGTTATCGACGTGATTCCCTTTCCGAATCAATTACAGTGTTTGTTTACTCTGTTTATGGCTCAGACAATCAACCGCATCTTACAGTATTTCATGACTGTGTGACGCGCTGAAATAGCACACTTTACATGAGCGTTTTTCGAAGATAAAAGATGCGTTAAGTCTTCATGTCAAGGACAATAACATTGAATCAATTTTGCCAGGCGAGTGGAAAATAATAGATCGTTGTCTTGAACTATTGAAACCTTTTGAAGAAGCTACTCGTGAAATGAGTAGCTCTCAGGCACTCATATCATCTGTGATTCCTATCATTCAAATGCTTCTGAAAAAATTTGACGACTATTTAACAAAACCACTGGATACTGATGCTATTCGGTTGGCAGTCTCAAATCTGAAAACACAATTTTCAGCGAAATTTTCTTCTTTGGAGGATAACAATTTATATGCAATTTCAACGTACTTAGACTCTCGCTATAAGCATAAATTGTTCAAACCAATCACCGAAGAAAAAATAAAAGATGAAATATTAATGATGGTAAATGATTCTGTCGTCACTGGTTCTCCTATATCGCCGCCAAGTTTGGAAAAAACAAAAACAAGGAGAATGGAAGATTCATTCGTCCCGGAGCCAGGAACGTTCGGTATGGGTAACAGGAGTTACTTGAAAAGCGATCTTGCCATGATTTTAGATTCATCGAGTGAAGATGAAAATGAAGGAGAACTTGATAACAGTAGCCCTGGCGCTCTTCTCCGAAAGGAGTTAGTTATTTATCGCAATAAAAAAGACTGGATTTGGATGAAAACCCACTTAATTGGTGGAAAGTTAATCATGGTGTACTTAAATATCTCTCCAAATTCGTACGCAGATATTTATCACCTCCATCAACCAGTGTTCCAAGCGAACAACTATTTAGTGGAACTGGGTTAAAATATGATCCAGTAAGAAACAGGTTTACTATTTATTAAATAAAATTCACCAATTTTTAATTTTAACAACTAAACAAAGTTTTTCATTATAAAACTCTAGACTTAAAATACTAATAAGTAAGTCTAAAAGCTATGTTAATTTTGTTCTCAAAATATGACCACATAAAACATATTAAAAAAAGTGGTCTAAGTGCGACCCTTGAGGCCCACACGACTAACTTCCCAGTGGGTTGAATAAAAAGCTATAATTTGCTTTTATTATTAATTACTATTATTAATCATTACTATTATTAATAATTACTATTATTAAACATTATTATTCTAAATTAATATAGTTACTTTTATTATTTTTATCAATTTTTTATCCAAACATAAAAGCTTTGATAGAGGAAAATGTCTCCACCACCTGGTCATCCTCCACCAAAGCCTCGGCAACCTCGTCCTCTTCGTCCTCGTCATCTTTCTTGTCCTCCACTTCGTCCTCAACCTCGTTCTTCATTTCGGCTTCGGAATCCACAACTATTATTGAGGGTATTTAATTATTATTTACAATAATCATTCGTTATTAAGAATGTTTGACCGTTACTGAATAATTATAATTGACTTTATATATACAATATCAAATTATAACAAATATCGTTTGATTGTTATTAACAATATTAAATTATTTATAACAAAATCCAATTATTAATTGCATTAGCGTCTCTACTCCCATTCACCCAAACCTGATAATATAAGTTTGGAATTTTATAAATTAATCTTTAGTTTTTTTTTGAAATAACATTTTTTACAAATTTGATCACAATTTTGCTAAAACGCACAATAATAACAACATTACTATGAAGGTATTTGGTATCTGCACGAATTAATAGTGCGTATCAACAGTTTAAAACTAAGAAATTTTTAGTCGTTTTTTTTAGTTTTTTCATCATAAATAAAAATCGGCCCAACCGATTTTGCTGAAAAGTCATTCAGTTCTTAGTTACGTGATTACGCATCGAATGAAACCGGTCCCACGTCAATCCAATCTTTGGTTCTCGAGATAATCGAGACGAAATATTATTCCGAACGCACATCCGCACATACGCACATCCGCACATACGTACATACACACTCACAGACATCTCTCTAAAAACGATGGATTTGGATTCTAGAGACCTTAAAACGTGGAGATATGTCAAAATTTGGGAATCGCAAAATCGACCCCATTACAATAACTTCCCATAGGGAACTGGGAAGTTAATTAAATCGAGTTTCATTTATTTATGTACTTAAAATTGAAATATCTTTAAAGAAATGCTTAAATCCGCATCCGCATCCGCGGATGTGAACCTCTAATAATTCGCATCTGCATCCGCATCTGCATCCGCATCCGCGGATGTCAAAATTTTTGCTTCCGTAACAACCCTTATGGATGATCTTCAATGCGAATTGTGGTATGATTAGGCGTTTTTGCTTATGAGGCTCGTATATACATATATGTATATGCTTTATAGCTTAAGCTCTTATATATATGCTATTTGATAAGTTTGTTCTACTCTAACCTCTTACTGTATGCGCTTGTGCTGCCATCTGTGCCATGCTTGGTGGAGTGGAATAAAATTCGAACAAATGCTAGCTACAAGAGCTAAATGCGGGAAATTTGCCGTCGGCTGCAATGGGAAAGGAACTAATAAGAAGAAACACAATTCTTGTCCTTCATCAATGAGGAAGGAACTAATGGAGAGGAAAATAAACAAATTTCCTGATATGAGTTTTTCGAAGCATCTACTGTTGGAATGCGTAATAACAGTTTGAAAGGCGTACTTCGTCAAAAGTTGGGGGCATGACTTTAGAAGGCGCTAAATTTGAAAACCATATATGACTTCGGAGAGGTTTAGTTGAATAGGTCTCAAAAAAGCTGTAAATATGTAACAGTAACGCATACCTTTATCATATTCATATAGATATTTATTTGCACACACACACTTACATATATATATGTATATTTCACCTCCCTCATCCTTTCTGCAACCGGGCTTGGGACCGGCTTAGGCGGATTTAAGGTGCTGGTGCTGCTTGTCAAAATGTTTTTTTATAATTAAGTCGTTTCTCACAATTGCAGTTGTTTAGGATAAATACATCAAATTTATTAGCACGTTTAATGATCATGTATGAATGAAGAAAATTGTATGAATTGACCCCACTCAAATTTATCTTCTGAACCGCTACTGAGTGGTATAATGTTGAAGAGGTGAAAAATGACATTCATAAACAAAACAATAAACAACATTTTTCTGCGCGATTTTCTGTGAAATTATCACATATATTCGTCACGAGAACTATTAATAGGGCACTTTTCTCAAGAAGTGTTTACTTACCGGTGAATTGAAATGCCGACAGGGCGTTCATACGGCCGATTTCAACAATCCCTTCAATGCACTTCATTTTAGTGTTTTTTCGCTTTTGTCACTGATAACTCAAACTCACAACACGTCTATCGATAAAGGATATTATTATACAAGTTTTTCGTCACTTTTCAAACTCGTCACATCTGCAAATCACCATAAATTATCAATCGCGCACGAACTTTCAAACAATTTCGGCCGTTGACGTGAAAGAATTTGACATTCATAAACAAAACATGTGTTTTCACAAAAAAAGAAGAGTAAAATAGTTATCTCTCTCATACCTTAGGCGACACAGCCTTGTCACCGTTCCTATTAGTTCCCTGTTCAATGTCCTTCATTACATAGCACCATGGTCGGTGAAATCCGAAGCAAAAGTACGGAAGATGACGGCTTGTCGAACAGCTGTTGAAAACAATGAGAACATTTTCACCGTTCCTGTGTTAGAAGACATTTGTTCAAAGGTCGGCAATAACCGCATTGTTCGTCAGTTCCCGATTGTCATTTTGATTGTTATGAAAATTTGAAAAGATGGGAGTCGTGTCGCCAAAAGAGTCTGCAGACTATATTGCCTCGCGCGCTAAACACGTCAAAGTAGTGGATGCCGGCATTGCGAATTTGGCTACCAGTGTGTTGTCAGGCTTAACGGACGGATCTATAGATTGTAAAAACTTCTCCCAGATTCAACTGCATCCTTCTATGCGGGATGCGAACGCGCCCAACTGGATTCTACTTGTTGATACGTTGAACTTCTGCTTTTGGACAGCAGGTAATTTACTGCATGCGGTGCGTGTTTACTTACTCACTATTAACACTAAAAAGATAATCATATTTGACACTACCTTAGAAATAATCATGCGTAATTTTCACTCATGCGTTTGAGTACCTGTTATTTCGAATTAGCTAATAGAATTGGGTAGAAGTTTCATAAATAGGTTAATTAGGCTCAGCTGAAATAAACACCAATCCCTTATGTTCTAAAAGTCACGTAAAATGCGTAATTTTGACTCACTAGGCACCGTTATTTCAAACATGACGATACTTTCCTAAACAATGCGTTTGCCTCTCGAAATGAATGAAATGTTCGTGACGCGTGTTCTTGAAATCCCGCTATTTAGAAAGAGAGAGTAATATTTCGAGCGCGGACGCGTGAATTTTACCCAGATTATCATTCCAGGGTTATATTTTAGTTTTCGTTTCCCCGTCGACTCAACTAAATTTTGTACATAAAAAAAGATAAGTTCATGATTGGCTTCGAACCACGCAAAATTCTCTTCGAAAATCCAGAATATGAAAGCGAGAGTTCACAAATTAATTATGATTTTTTTATTAAAGGTAAAGAACAGAAATGGAAAGTGGAACATCAAACTGGTTATTTCGCCCTGTGCGCGGCTATAAACAGGGCTCAGCGTGAAGGTGTTGACATAACGAATCCATCGTTTTATTCAACGATCACCACTGACCAGTTGCGGCATATTCTTCGTTCTGACGACAAAATCACAAATGTATCGTTGATCGACGAGCGTGTGGCTTGTCTCCATGAAGTCGGCTTAAAATTAATAGATAAATACAATGGCAAATTTGAGAAGTGCATTAAATCATGCGAGAAATCAGCGAAAAGGCTATTGGACCTCATTGTGTCCGAGTTTCCGTGTTTTCGCGACGAGGCCGAGTATCGCGGTCAGCGAGTAGCAATTTATAAGCGAGCACAGATCCTTATCGGTGACATTTGGTCCTGCTACTGTGGTGAGGAGTTAGGAGAGTTCAGCGATATCGAGACGATCACAATGTTTGCGGACTATCGTGTTCCGCAGGTCCTTATTCACTTTGGCTGTATGGAATATTCGGCAGAGCTGATGAAACTTTTACATGATGGGAAATTGTTAGAAAACGGTTGCGAAGAAGAAGTCGAAATAAGAGGTGTTTCCATTTATGTTGTTGAAAAATTAAGAGAATTACTATTAAATATGATCAGGGAGAGAAATTTAAATATTGATCTGAACAAAGTTAATTCTATATTGCTTGATCATTATCTTTGGGATTACCGGCGTAAATATGTAGCCGAGCTTGAATATATTCCCTTCCACAAAGTCTTATGTATTTACTACTAACCGCAACTGCCTAAAATAGTAATAAATAATAAGCTTTCACCAAGAATGTGTTTTGTAAAAATAAAATACATTTAACTTAAGCGTGTGGTGTCAGGTATTAACAGAATTTTTATAAGTAATCATGGTAGAAGTTCACTTTTCAGCTCAATCGGAATAAGCTTAAAGAGGTAAAACACCAAGAATATTTCTCAAATTACATATGTGGAATTGAAAACATGAACAATACAAAGTTTTTAATTTTTCTTTCACATTGTTCGATTCGATACTCAACAACTATTCATAAATGAGAAGTATAAACCATAATCAACAGACCACAATTTGGTATCTTTTTCACGTACACTGGTGAACATTTCTAACTCGGCCACTCCAAAGTTGTCGATAAGGACACATTCAATGTAAAGGATTGTTCTTTGGATAAGCTCTCAGAGAAATGACAGCGTGGTAAGCATAATTTGCTGGTGCGAATTTGCACCAGTTTGAGAATAAGATATGTTGAAAATTTTGATTTCGATGTTCGGACCCATTACAATAACTTCTTCTAACTGAGAAATTAATATAAGCATGGATTTTCAACCATCAATTCAAGCAGTTTATTCTTATTTCCCGTTTGAATTTCAAACTTTTTCAATTTTCAAATTGATTCGAACAGAACTCTTGCTTCAAGTTTTTAAAATAAAACATTTTTGGGACCAAACACGAATTTTTCAAGCGATCTTCTTGGAATGTTTTTGTATTATTCAATATTTACATAACAGTTTTTACAGCTCTATAATATTATTTCTTTACAAAGATGTTTTATTGTGTATTTAACTTTCCAAATAACTTTTTCACTTTTCAAAAGATAACAATGTTCTCAACATCTTGAGAAACATAACAACGAAAGTTTATAATTTAATAATGGCTCGAGTTCATGCAATGCAAGTCTACATCTTTTGAATTTTAAACAATGATTGCTTCCAGCTTATCAGACACAAATTTTCGTAATTCGTGCGCGTAAAGTAGAAACGAACGAACGAACGAACTACATACCATTGCAAATCCAAGGTGTACTTCTTAATAATTTCTCTACTAAACCGATGATATATTAAGACCTAGATGGTTGAAACACTAAAACGAAAATAGCTTCAGACTAATTGAATGCGCGAAATTAATAATCTGGGGAATACTGACAACTATATAATACAAACATGCCGCCCGAAAGATTTTACTTTTGTTTTATTTGAAGCTTGAAAAAAAAACGAAGACTTAAAAACTGGTTATGCATGAAAACTTCATCTAAATGGAATACACGAATCCAATCAATGGGAAAGGAAAATGGATTACTCTTATTAAGCTGAAGTCTAAAAGCCATTTTGTTGTCACATTGGTGTAACGTCCTATTTGGCTTAAACTTTTGATTCCACCATATCTATGTGGAGCTTGTAGTAAACATATGGATAGTATTCTTGCTGTCCGAAGCCTAGGCCAGGTATCTCGACATTCTGCAAACAGATTACATTCATAGGGACTCAAGAAAGCGATCTTATTGTACTTACATCTGCATTAGCTGCCCCAGAAGATGACGTAGCAGAGCCGTCTAGATGACTGTATAGTTGATTTAGTACATCACGTAGTCTTTTTGTGCTTTTTTTATTCGGGTGCATTAATATGGCTTGGAAGTTGACTGGCAATCCATAGCTGCAATATATTACACTTATAATGGTGTTGGCTTCAGACGTATTTCACAGCCAATTTCAATTTTAAACCATTTATTTTAACATTAGGGTGAGTGTTATATTACGATTTTAAGTTGAGGAAAATATGTGGTAAACGGTAAACCAATATATGAAAACTCAATGAGTTTGCTCGCTCGTGGATAACAATCATGATCAGATACTACAAGAGGAAATGCATAAGGAGATTGCGTATCACTTCTGCCAGAGGAAAAATTTATCATTTGCGGTTTCACAAATTCGAATCATAGATTAAACAATAACTGCAGTGAACCATTTAATGTGAACATTGAAAAAAATGGAATGTTCTTTCGACGATTTATGTGTCAGTAGTTTCAAAAAAAAAATTGGATTAACAACTTACCGCAAAACTGATTCAACGAACACCCGAAGAGCCTTCACGTGAATCCAAGCACAAAAGCATTCACTAAAGTTCACTTTCAACCATCTTACAAGTGGGCCCTAAAATATTAATGTAACTAGAAATTCGACAAGTGTTTTTGCGTATACTCACAAATTGTTTTTTCTTGTCTGTCACCAGTTTGGTGATCTCATTTTTGCCCGCAGCTAATTCTTCTTCGTTGTAAACGAAATCTCTGACGACGAACTTCTTTTCACGGGCATGCAACTTAAACTCTTCGACGACCTTCTTGAACAGAGTGACGTTGTACAGAAGATAGTCTGAGTCTTGCGTAATGAGCGTCGATGAACGTGGAACAATCATATCAGTGATCTTCTCGTATCCATTTACCCAATCCGAACCGAGCGCCCTGTAAAAATGTTTCGCATTGGTGGCATTGTGCAAAAATATCCTAGCTAATTATTAATGCTAAAAACTATAACTATATTTATCATGCCTTTTGGAAAACATTCAAAATAGGGTAAACAGCAATGGCATTTTCATTGGAAATTTCCTTATACTTACTTTGGCACGATCACCAAGAGTGTAGTTAAATATTCCGAATCCAAAATGAAATGTTCTTTCTTGACCAGATCGGCTAAATTGCGCGTCAAAAGACTTCCACTTTAAGAAGAAAGAAAATGTTTACTAATTTTCCATTTTCGAGCAAATGACCGACTTACGTTTGTTTCTTTTCTAGGTTTTGTAAGTTACCCTTCAGATTATTGTAGGCCGTTGACTTTGTCTTCAAATCAGCATCGATTTGACCGACTTGTTTCGAGATAATATCTGCGATGTTTCGCAATGATTGCTTTATAGGGTATTTGGCCATATCCCATTGGAAACGAGTTATGTAATTGGGAAGATCAGCTGCAGTGAATCAAGCAAATCGCGATTAATTTTCAATTGAGTATTAGGAAATCACATAAGACGCATAAAACACATCTATTTATCGAGACCTACACTGAAACTTAAATCCTTTTTTATTTGGAATTGCATTAGACTTACACAAACAGCCAGCAGCGTGAATTCATTAAAAGCCAACGAAAAATATTGCCTATTAAACAATGTATATATAACAAACATAGTAGAAACACCATTTAGATTTCGTCAATTAAATAGCAGTGTTTTATAAATTGAGCTTCATTTTTGCTTGGAAGGCGGTATTTTATGTAATAATTATTTATAGTGTATTGAACGAGTAGTAATTTAAAAACAAAATCGGTAATTCTAATTACTTTCGATAATTCCAAAATTAAAACGATCAAGATTTTTGGCGGGCAACTTGAAATACTTGAGCTTTTATGTGCTCGGAGAAGCTGTTGTTTCTTAAATTTGCTATCTAACGCGATCTTTCGTCATTCAAACACATTTTTTTGGCTTCTAGCTAAAAAAAAGGTGTGGAGTCGATATGTGAAATACATATTCAACTGAAGCATTGGAATAACTTTGCCAAGCTCATTTTTGGTTTTCAATCAACAGGCCCGCTTATTGCTTTCTTAGATTGTCTGAATGAGCAGCTGCAAACTCGAAAACTCACGTGAAGCAAGAACCAGCCTAATAGTAATGGATGGAAACTAAACTTCAAAAAACCTTGAGACAAATTTAATTGGGTTGTTAAAAAAACTGTCAACTTCACTTGAAACTTATTTGGACTTGATTGTCTACAGTGTTAGCTTTCTAGTTACAATACATAGTTCTTCTGTTCATATACGATGTATTTCGGAACGTTGTGGGCTTTATTACAACTTAAACATAGAACTTTTAACTGGAAGTTTTTTTCTGACGCTAGGAAAACATTGTTATTTATACCTGCCTGATCGCATTTCGCACAGCAAACGAGTACGACTTCAAAAATGATTTTCATGTAAATTACTCTTCCGCGGGCAGTCATATTTCAACTATTTATTCAAAACGAGCTGAATTTTCCACATTTCAAAAATATAATTGGAGAAACACATTGTTTGCATTATATCTCAAGCACAAAACTTTAAATGCACAGTTGAGCAACAGGAAGCACTGCAGTGATATACTAATATAGCGTTATCAACTCAAATTCTATCTTTCAAAAAGATCTACATTTTGAAATGGGAACCAGAAGAACGGAAAGGAAACAATACATAAAGTACGCCAAATCAATGATTTCAAAATCAAAAGGACAAGAATCAATTTTCATGAACATTTAATCGAATCAAAATAGACAACGTAATATTCGATCGTAATGGAAACTGAAAGTTTAAAAAGGAAAAGAAATTAATGACAGTAAAGTGTTTGCGCAAACAAAAAAAGAGATCTAAACCAGGGTCTAACCTGGACTTAATGGCATTGGCGGGGGCTCGCCCACTCCATCTCCGTTCAGTTCTACGTCGGGGCTGGACCGACCGTGACTACTCCCACAACAACTACTCACGGGAGACGATCGATGCGTAGAATTTGCTCCACTAGCCATATTTAATTGACTTGACGATTGACTTCTATACATTGGTTCTTTTATTTCGATTGCCTTTCTAATATCTCTTTTGTACTTTGTTGCTTAAAAATCAATGCGTCTTGGACTCACACAATCAATATATGTAATTAGTGACTAAATTATTTATTGTCGGATTAGTTCTTTCATTTTCCAGCATTTGTTTTGTTAATTTAGAAACTTATTTTACATGAAATAAAATATTTAAAAACGTTCAATGCAGAACGATGACATTTAAAAATGAAAGTCGTAATTTTCTACTATTATAGAATATGATTATGTTTATGATACATTTGCAAATGCAGCCATTTTTAATGAATTTATTGACCCGATTAACGATCTTTCTAGCTATTAGATAAAATATTGGCGCAAAAAAGTGTTGAAACGAAGAGCAGGTCAGTCCAAAACGCAACTTGTCGAAACGGCATTGTACCTGCTTTTATTCGAGCCTCGATTTCTTTGAAACCACCAATCAAACGTATCATTGCATTCACTACTAGAATGTTCACTATCACATATACAGTGTGCGTCAAACTCTTTTTCAGAACCAGTCGAATTTGTAAGGCTTCCTTGGCACGGGGAACAGTTATCTCTGCTATTTGATAAATTCGATGATTGACCTATTAAGTCCGAATGAGTTTCATCTGGCGGACCGGGACCTTGTGTGCATAGACGTTGAATACAAAATATTACACAATTTCAAAGTTATATGCTTATTCAGTTCAATCCGTCTGATAATACTAATATGCTTGGGAAACATGGTCCAAACCAATAATTATTAAACTAAACGACTTGACATCAAATCAAAACAAACTTTACAAACTGAATCGAATCATCATAATCAAAAGGTCAAATTAAAACTTGGGAGATGGTGTAAGCAATCTAAAAAGCTGTTTTGCAGATTTACGTTTAATTCCTGTTGCTTGATCTGCTGCGACATTTTAACTGAAAATCGACAAATGCGTGCAACATTTATTTTTGACTTGATCTTACACTCTAAATGGTCCTTTCTATAATTCTTAGAACGTGCCCAAAACAATAACTTGAAGTGCTCGCTTTTCAGACATTCATCCTTATTTATTCCATAGATTGATTATACCTGCAGCTTTCGAGGAATTGAATTCTCAGAAGGGAGTGCATGCTAACATTTTTATGATGTGTATTATGTTTGATGTTAGGCAATTAATGATTTACTTATGTTATCATATACTATAATTATAGAGTAAACTTACTATCCTCTGATTCTTTAGCTGCTTTGTAAACATTTACATGGCAACAAAAGCCAAATGAATTGTAAGAAGCGAAAACACAATTTAAAATAATACATATACATATATAGTGAGTCAAATAAGTTTACATACGCTTAAAATCGTTTACTCGCAAACGCTTTTAGTGACAAAAAAACCTTACATACAGGGACATGAGTTTCTTTTGTATTTTGTGTTTGTGTGTGGAGTATTTGATTATTAGTTACAAGGGAATATGGAAAAAGGCAAATCGTTCAACTACTACTGCAGATCGGAGGAGGAGGAGGAAACGATCCAACACTTTCTGTGTGAATGCCCAGCATTATCCAGGAAACGCATGCAAACTTTAGGCTTCCTGGACAGGAAGTAGCCAGTTTAAATATTGGCTGCATGGACGGCTTCATACGAGAATCTAAATGGTTCTCACATCCCACATCCCACTAGTTTCGCCCTTATCTTTTTGTGGTATCACAATGCGTCTATCGTGGCCTAAGTTAGCCACCATTTGACAAAGGGGGCTGCCGATACAACCAACCAACCAACCAACCAACTACTTTTGTTCTCATTGGCAATTGATTATTTTTCCCAAGAAAAATGCAGAAAATTAAAGAAATACTCATTAAAGTTCGACTGAATATTGTACAACCACACCTGAAAGAAAAATCGCTTCGGGTAGTAAGAGCATTAGTGGAGCACGGTAAATGTAGAGAATTGAATATTTCGCATAAAAAAAATTCATCACGAGAACAACCTGATATTCTTGCTTCGGTAGCTGTTGCGCGAAATATTACCCAAAAGATGAATGATGCAACATTTAATAGAAGTGATCCTGAAATCAATTAAATATTCAGAATGATGCTGGTCTTCATATTCGAGAAAACCTGCTATTTTAAAAATTAACCAAATTCTTCTAAAAAAAAACATCAAAACGGAATAAAATGGTTATTTCTAGTGCAAATTCACTCTCTTCGAAAGTGTGGAAAGAAGTAAACAGAATTTTGTGAAGAAAATATTGTTTCTATCTGAAGAGTGTTGGCATGGCAATGTGATGGGGGTGTATGTGTGCTGCTGGTATTCAGATTAGGCAAGTGGCAGAGTCCAATACATATGTTTTCAAATCGTTTCGAATCACAGCTCTAAGAATGTTAATAGAAAACGAGTCCGCTACTATCGAAATACTAACAGACAAGATTAATTGCCTATATTTGTATGAACTCGATTTGTATTGTATTGTTTCGTCTTGCATTGTGTGCTAACGGATTAATCATGTTTGAAGTGCTTTACGTATGTTTTTCAGAGTCAATTTCTTATGTTCGACTTATTTGCAGGAGCTTTTTAAAAATAAGGGCCACTTGTCGTTGAATTGTGCGTTCCGCTCTTACAAACTTGTGTTTAATGTTAGTCCATTTTGAATTAGCGCCATTATTTATATGAACATACTTCCAGCAAACGCATTTGAGCATCTTGTTAACATTAAAAACAAATTGCTTTAATATTCAACCGATAGAACTACAACACACAAGCCGGCAACAGAATGTTAATGAAGAAAATCAACAAAAAATCTGCGTTAAATCAAGGAAATTAAAAAAAAATAGTGACACGACATCAATAATTTGAAGCGCAATTTGGCAAAAATGACATACAATGGAAAATGTGTTTGAAATGATAGTCCTAATAAGCTGCAACTCATTTTGAAATAAATGTTGGTTTATTGATGTGCTTTTAAACCGAAAATGAATGGAAACTAATTGAAAGTAACAACTGAAGATCAAACAACTCATCAGAAATTTAACTGTTTTGATTTGGTCACCGGTGTATTTTGTTCGGAAGTTGCTCGTATATTGTAAATGTTAAAACTGTGTGGCAATTGTACATATTTAAGTAAAATAATCTGACATTTTAGATTGACTTCTCTGAAAAATACGTAATGTTAATAAAAAGCGAAATTTAGCCTTGTTATCAATTTCCAATCAACAAACAATATGCACATAAGTTTCGGAATACCAAAAACGGTATTGTCTTCAACAAAGATTCTTTATTGCTCGGCTAGTGAACACGGCACTTGACTTTCGAAATACTTTAACACGTTGATTGCCAAACTATGCAACATCGCGTTGTTTGACATCGCTCGCAAGTGGACGCAGACGCGATATTGCGTGCTTTTTCATACATAAACACATCACTTTTGGTCACCAAAGTTGGTTTCCGTTTTTTAGGCTTGGCAATCAACGAGTTGGAGTCATAGACCAAAGCTTATATGCATTCAAAGTTTTGGAAAATATGAGAAACAAAGGGATGTTTAGATAACTGTTAGCATTCCAAAACTAGGCAATTACCTATAAACGAATTTTCGTACAAAATCTTTTGCATACATTTTTATAAAATTCAATTTTGTTTAACGAAAACAACATTACTCAGTCGAAAAATCATTAAAACAGCATCCATGACTTACTGTTATTTGCAAGAAGGTTTTCCTGGAGCTTATCCCGTTGATCCTCAAGTACTTCGCCCAGATAAGTGGCCACTTTACGAGCTGTTTGCTCGACGTAGGCATCTAGCTTGCCAAGGTCGTCGGAAAGCCCAACAAGCTGATCCAGCGTTCCAACCTTGAAACAGAAAAAGTATGGCTTATACAAATGATGGGGTTCCATGGAAATTCTCATTCGAGCTGACTTTTTGCATGGGCATTTAAATGATTATAATTTTAAAGTTTTTGTTTTCACTTGACGATGATGTTGGCGCACTTACCTTCAAATCCGGAATAGGAAACTTATAATTCACACACAGGTTGTTTTGTTTGCTTGTTACATTGTTCATGGTATCGAACGTTTGTTGACATGTCTTGTCGCCGGGAGCCGAGATTAGCCAATATTCGGACATAATGTTGGATTATCGGGTCTCTGAAAATATTAAATCAACGACAATAATGGTGAGCTCACGAGTATCTGAAGAAGAACGATTAATGATTGTAAAGGTCAGTTAAACAAAACGATCGAGTCTGCTGGCAAATTTGTTTGATTTCGTCTTCCTTCATTCCTCGTCCCGAAAAGGATGGAAGGAATATGTCAGAAGGTCACTCTTCCGAGACAATAAAATAAAACATTGAATTGAATGGAGCTCGAAACGATTGATCGCATCTGGCTTTTCTGGCCATAGGCTAGTAATTTGTGTTGTTTTTATTCAATCTCCCGCCCAAACAGTCGGCTTCGTCCGGGGAGCAGTGGATAAGTCAGATGATGATTTTACAAAACAGGTTTGAACGCCAACAAGGGGTTAACGTCAAGCATTCAGGCAAATAAGAGGGATCATTATTGAATCCAGGTCTTCGGCATACGTCGCCTTATTCTTTTTGTGCGAGAGCTTGATTTGACTTGACATGTCAGCTGGTTTCATCGAATGTCACATGACGACCCAGCGAACGGCAGAATCTTTAATTCTGCCGTCGGATGCCACTTTTCCTGCTTTCTCGAGTCCTTCAAAGTGGCGAATGGACACCACGAGCGACAGGAGTCACGACGAGGACGAATATTGGCCGTGAGACCAATTTTCGGGCGAACGCTCACCCAGATTATTATTTTTAGGCTACGCAGAAAAATCATGATGCCTCGTAAATCGTTTTACGTTCTCACATACCGACGGATAATAAAATCTAGGGACAATATTCCAATCGCATCGACACTGGAAATTCGCCCTCGAATCTGTCATGAGTTTTCGCGCAATAGCTTGTGACCTTATCGTATGGAGTTACTTACGGTCCTGAATGCAATTGGGCGCAAGGTGCTGGTGCTTCCTAGTTTTGGGACAAATATGAGGAATAACTCGCGATTCGGGCGAATTGCTGCAGTTGAAATTCTTTTCCTGCGCCGAAATCAATCACACTAACACCAGTTTCACGTGATGCCGCTCTGGTGGCTGATAGCGTCCCAAATTTTCAAATGACAGCGTCAGGCACTGTCAGGCTGAATGGAATGGCTGGGTTTGTGGAACATTTAGTTCACAACACCCGCGGCGCGCGTTCCACGACCATCCATTCCGTGCATATTTCCTTTTCGTTGTCTGGAAATTTTTTGGAATGAAAGAAACTAGAAAAACCAAATGAATTTTTGGGGGTTGCAAACTTTGGGAGAAAAATTTCAAAATGTGCGTGACTTCGAAAAAAACCATAGAGTCCATTCATAACGGAAACATTCTTGGTTCCAAATAAATAATATTCAAACAGCTGATTTAATGAAGCATAGCAAAGATCCTTACAATCAATCTAGGCTCACGAGTAGGGTGACCAGATGTCCCGTATTTTACGGGTTGTCCCGTATTTCATGCGCGAATTTTTCACTGTCCCGTAATTTGACGAAGCCAATACGGGACAGTACATTGTCCCGTAATTTTATGATTCAATGGCATTTAATGAGAAAAATACCTATTCGAACAATATTTATTTTCTCGCACAAAGCGGTGAACACCGCGCGAAAGCATATTTGATCAAATGACGTGGGTAAGGCCTCAATTGCACTATCATAGAAATTTGATGAAAACCTTAGTATTGCTTCTATGCAGAATTGAGTCTGAATTTCTGACTGAACTTTGTGCTGTTGCAGAATTTTCATACAAAATTCTGTTCTGCACCGACCTTAGTAATAGGATTTATAGCAGAACTTAGTTCTTAACGAAGGTTTTCATTGCCATGTTTTTCAACGTGACACTTTTATTTATTGTCTCAAAACTTCGGGTACACAGATATCTGTAATTGAAGGTATTAAATTTTCAAAAAGTGCGTCAATTTATATTATTGATTCTCTAAGAGAAAAAATCGAGCAGCGAATTGAGGATTATTATCCAAATAATTAACAAACTGTTGATTTATGATTGTTTTAAGGGTAATTCATAAAGAAAATCTAAGTTTGTATGTATACGTTATTTAGTTGATTATTTCACATTTTCTTTTCGAGATTATATGTAAATTGTTGTATTTTTAAATATTTAATATTGTTTTTTTAAAGTCTTTCATTAAGAAATTTTTTATTTAATTGATTATGCCAAATAACAAAAGTGAATTTTGATTTGAAATAAAAAAAACGGCCTGTCCCGTAATTTAACCTCAAATCCCGTATTTTCGACGCAGTTGACCCGTAAAACTGGAAATCAGATCTGGGCACCCTACTCACGAGGGTTGCATTTTAATTTCACATTTTGGAGGAATAACCACCAACAGTGGGTTTTCTACTGGCTAATTCACCAATTCGCCAAGAAAGGAACAAATACGAGAACGATTGCTTGCACAAATTGCTATGACGTGTGTGTTTAATGTACCGCAGGCGCCGCATGTACGTCCCCGTGCACCACATGTGCGCGTTTTGTAAAATTTCGTGTATGTGGTGCCGGGCATGCGGAACACAACCAGGTACATGCGGTGCGTACATGATGCAGAGAGTGATCAGGAGGAGGAGGTGGTTTTAGTCGGTAAAAATCCGGCATGCCGAGAGGCGGGAGCTGATCGACATCTTTTAAAGACTTCCTCCACCTCCCAACGTTGAAAAAAGCTTGCACAAATTGCAAGAAAATGTATTTTTATCCTTCGGTTTTCACAGCAGATTCTGCTCTCGAGACGTGTTTGATGTGCGGGTGAGAAAAGGTCAAATAAATATGTAGCAGACAGAAATCGGAAAAGTTGTCTTCATTCCATGTAGCGAAGATAACCAATTTTTTTTCAACGTTGGAGGTGGAAATCTTCAAAAGATACCGATCAGCTCCTGCCTCTCGGCATGCCGGATTTTTACCGACTAAAACCACCTCCGTCTCCTTCAATCACTCTCTCCATCAAATTTTCAGTAATTTCCGTAGTTAAATTTCAGTACATAGTACTTCCCAGACGATAAGAAATCGGTATAAGGGATAGTACTGCTGGCGTTCACCGGCCACGTACGAGCCACTTACAGTTTTTGGCTGGCCAGATTTCTGTAAGTGGCTGCTGGCGTTCATCGGACACGTACGAGCCACTTACAGTTTTCGGTGTTGCAAATGTTGTCCAATTTTTTTAACGTCTTCTGAAAATATTGGAACGTGTGTTGTTAGCCGGCAATGGAAGTCGCGCGAGAAGATTCGGGGTGAGTGGGAAATGTTGATTGTATGTTCATCGTGAAGGTTAGTTAATTGTTGATGTCTAGTTTGCGTAGCTTGATTCAAAGATGGTTGGCTCTGATGGCTGCGTTGATATATTCACACTCGTCAACACGGCCACTATGCTAATTGTCTGAGAAGACGCGAAAGAAGATCGATGACATTTTCCACGGACAAAAGATACAGATACGCGCCTGAAGGAAAAATAACGAACGTTTTACGAAATCAGACACGATTCGATTCGTATGAAACTTTTCAGGTTGCAAACTAAATGTGGTGTACCTGCAAAGCTATGTGAATAATTTTTATACATTAAGGGGTTAGTCCACTGTTAAACTGCTCAAAATGAATATTTTTTTAAACAGCTACCAAGAAAGAAACTATTCAAGATGTCGATTTAGATGCATATAAAATTTCAAATCAATATCTTGAATAGTTTTTTTTTGGTAGCTGTTTAAAAAAAATCTTTTTGAACAGTTTAACAGTGGATTAACCCCTTAATATCTATCTAACTGTGAGTTACAAGCGTTTATGGTATGCAAGATATGATTTATCCAACGCCCGTGAAAGTACA
This sequence comes from Oxycera nigricornis, assembly GCA_963942545.1. Lineage (NCBI taxonomy): Eukaryota > Metazoa > Arthropoda > Insecta > Diptera > Stratiomyidae > Oxycera > Oxycera nigricornis. The sequence continues at coordinate 534,963 of OZ012659.1, forward strand.
ATCCGAATATCACGACAGTATTTTGGCAAATTGAAAAGGTTACATTGAACAAACCTTTCTGAAAATAGGTGAAGCCACGTCCAAATTTCGTAAGGAAATGAAAATATTTTCATAGTCGATGAACATTTTAGAAAACAAAATCATTGGAAGATTTTCAAAAAAAAATTAAGTGAAAAAGGGGGCGCATTTCATTAACAATTTGAGGAGATGCCCTCGTTTAGAAGAGTAGTGTACGCGCTTGTCCACAAATCAGGAACATATGTCGCGCTCTAAATCGTAAACTATCAATCCTAGAATAAAATACTCCAAGCGACTTTGTTAGATGAATTAAAGTTCAATAATTAAAAAAAAATATCATATCCGCGTTGTTGTGGCTACTCGCGATACAGTTAAAATTCCAGCTGTTCTTCGTGGAACGTTTGAATTGGTGCCGGGTAAAAAGATATTTCTGTCTACAGAGAACTTTATAGCTGAATTGGTATACCCTCGCCGGGAAAAATTACAGGACATGGTTATTTATTTCCATTCTATGCACTGCGTTTAATATCTTCTATTTCTCGTCTAATCTTATAAATCTCCTCTCCCCGCTTGCGTTGTATGAAACCCATGAGGGCTCTGCGTTCCTCCTCCTCCTCCGACGTCTTCATCAGTTCCTTAACCCATGCGGTGTTCGCCGGATCGTGCAGGAGAGCGCTGAAGTCAATCACATATCAGTCAACTGTTCGATATCTGAATACGACTTACTATATCCCGGCGAAAATAATTGTTCCTGCTGCAAGTGCGCCCCCTGCAAAGTAGTTCCGTATTCGATACGACACAGTACCGCGCAGCCTCCGCGGCTTAATGGACGCCATCAGGAAAACAGTTATTAGCGCATCAGCTGATGTATGAAAATACGGCTCGCGGGCAGACGGTTATCAGCTGTCACCCAAGCCCACAGAGTACATCAGACAGTGGGAATGTTTCTCCTTCAGAGAAGGATTCTGTTCGAAAATGACGTAACTTTGCATCGAATATTATAGATATATGGTAGCTATTTTGAAAATTCAACGAACAGTGTGAATAAAACTGATAAGGAGTCTTGTAAAGTAACGAAAGCATGACTTTGCTATGTGTTTACATTTCTCATACAGTATATTTTTTCTGAAATTCTAACAGCATTCACTGATAATCACAAGCTGTAATACTTTGAAATACATTGTATTGTAGTCTCTTCCGAAGCTGTGATGACGTAGTATGTTCGAAGACTTATGGCATGTTGCCCAGTAGGAATTTCAATTTCCCTAAGCTTTAATATTGACTACACTTCACATTCGTTTTTGTTGCCTGGCAATTTTCTAAATTTTTAACATGTGGCGTTTTCCAAACGACTTAATCAAATTGATATTTCGTAATATTTTGTCTTGCCAGATGCAGCGTCTCCGATTTGTTACTTTAACAGCCCTTGTATCATTGAATCCAAGACGTACGTGCGTCAAATGTGCGAGCGAAATAGGATGACGATTTTGTAATGGGCGTACCTCCTCTGTTGTTTGCAGCACTGCATCGTTCTCCTCTTCTGTTGCCATTCGTGTCGGTCGTTTCATCATCTGTTCTGACGTTCGCGTGCGACACACGTCAGACATCTTCAATTGCAAGTAAGGTTCATGTTTATCCAGTTGGAGTGTTGTTCAGAGTAAGTTCGGTTTTATTCAAACTTGAATACAATGGGAGAAGTTTCATCACTAAGTAAGTGTTGCATATGGAGCCGCCGCTCTGCTTTTATCTTCGAATTCCAATCGCAACCTAAAACCGGCATTTTGCAGCGCCGATCTACACGTCCGAGAAACGTGGGAATGATGATGTTGGCGAAGGGACTGCGAAAGTCCCCTTCAAAACAGTTTTACGCGCCATGCACTTCGCGACGAAAGAGCCGTTTCCGTCGATTTATGTTGACGATGAGAACGATGAATCGGGCATGAAGTACATGATTGCCCCCAAGTCCAGGATCAAGAAGATGCAGAAAATTTGGGCCCAGGAAGTATCGAAGGCCGCTAAGAAGACCCAAAAAGAAGAGGAAGATTCGAAGAAGCGAGATGAAAATCTGGAGGAAGCTAAGAAAATTAAAATCGACGAGGATCCTGCGTGGGGTCCAGCGAAGATGATCAAGATTTTCCAGGGCTCCGCCAACCGTGCAATCCGTGTGAGGATATGTGGTTGGGCTCATAGAATCCGAAAGCAGGGCCGAAACTTGATGTTTATAACGTTGCGCGATGGAACTGGCTTCTTGCAATGCGTTCTTGCGGACAAATTGTGCCAAACGTACGATGCGCTTGTGCTGACCACTGAATCATCGGTGGCTCTGTCGGGCATGCTCAAAGAAGTGCCGGAGGGCAAAACTGTAACTATTTAACACTGCAAAGAAGCTGCTTCGTGGCTTTAAATGTGCTTCTTTCAGGCACCCGGAGGTCATGAACTCATCGTGGACTATTGGGAACTGATCGGACTTGCGCCTCCCGGAGGAGCAGACAATATCCTGAATGAGTTCGCTCATCCTGATGTACAACTAGATAACAGGCATATAATGATCAGAGGAGAGAATACCTCGAAAATATTGAAGATGCGGGCCGTTTTAATGGAAGCATTCCGCGAACACTACCGAGATCGAGGATACAATGAAGTTACACCACCGACGCTGGTACAAACACAAGTGGAGGGAGGATCAACTTTGTTCAAATTGCAATATTTTGGGTGGGTAGACATCAAGCCTCTAATCGAATAATGACGCGAACAATTTCTTGCTTACCTAACTGAAAAGCTAACAATATAATCAATGTTCATAACTGAGAATTGAGTTGAAGAACACTGCTAAACTAAATCATTTAAAATAATTAAAACAAGGCTTACCGACCTATACCAACAATAAACAGTATGCCCAAACAATTTTCTCGATCTTGTCAAACAGTATTGTGCACAATTGTAGTTTTCTAGTAAAGCTTGAATGAAACATGAAAGAACCTCGCTCGTACTGCGAACCACCGTGCTGTTTAAGAGATAGTTTCATTGTTAAGTATTTGATTCCGTTTGAAATTAGGTAATTGCAGTGCAGATTCGTTGTTTGGCGCACTTTACACACTATTCTGCGGAATTAAATAAATATCGTTCCGTTATTTACCACCAGTGTAGTCTAAGCGAACGCTTTTCAAAAGAGTTCATTTACTCCGATTATAAATGAAGCGGCGTTGCTTTCATATGATCCACTACTTCCTTTGCAACATCCAGATGGGGTATGCGGCATACCGTATGTCGGATGTGAAAGGTCAATTCCCTTCTGGTTTCGTAGGGGCTTCTTTTAAAGATCTCTTCAGAATTAATTGTCATTCTTTCTAACTGGATTATAATGTTATACAATCTGTATTGGCGCATATAATAATTTTTTTTTATCTAAACTCTGTGTAATTCTCCCGGATCTTATTAAGAAAAAGAAAGACACTATTTAGTGATGGTTACATCTCCTTCAAACATTCCCTTTAGTTATCTCGAAAGAATGGATGCGTCCTTGGCAAATTTTAAATCTTGCTTTGAGTAAATAAATCGATATGAGATTGAATTATTTAAGTTAGAAAATGATTTGACATGGTGTGGCATTTCAAATACATTTTGTAAAATGCAATTTTTTTTTAATTGAGGATGTACACCATTCGTAGGTTTTGCTGCCTACTTAATTTCATGCAAAGTTTGCGTTGTTAGATTCAAAGCATTTGCTATGGATATTAAATTGCGACTTTCACAAATCTTTTAACGCAAGATCACTTTTTAAGTTAAACTTATATTGTTACTTTTACAGCGAAGAAGCTTACTTAACGCAAAGTTCTCAGCTATACTTGGAAACATGTTTGCCGGCACTCGGAGATGTGTACTGTTTAGCTCAAAGCTACAGAGCTGAACAGAGCCGTACTCGTCGGCACCTGGCTGAATACACTCATGTAGAAGCTGAATGCGCCTTTATCACGTTCGAAAACTTGCTAGACCGTCTCGAAGATCTTGTATGCGACGTTGTTGACCGTGTACTCAAATCGCCCTACGGCTACATTGTCCACGAACTAAATCCAAAGTTCGTACGACCAAAGCGCCCGTTTCGCCGCATGAACTACGAAGAAGCCATCAATTGGCTAAAGGATAACAACGTGACCAAAGATGATGGAAGTTTCTACGAGTTTGGAGAGGTTAAAAAAAACGAAAAATAATATTTGGGTTTGATTAAAAATTTTCTACGCAGGATATACCAGAAGCGCCAGAAAGGAAGATGACAGACACGATCAATGAACCGATTATGCTATGTCGCTTTCCTGCCGGTATCAAGTCATTCTACATGTCCAAATGTCCTGAAAATCAAGAACTAACGGAAAGTGTGGACGTGCTTCTTCCGAACGTTGGGGAGATAGTTGGTGGGTCCATGAGAATTCACGATTCTGCCGAGCTGCTGAAAGGCTATGAACGCGAAAATATTGATCCAGCTCCATATTACTGGTATACAGAACAGCGTGTATATGGAACGGAACCGCACGGCGGCTACGGATTAGGGCTAGAACGATTCCTGTGCTGGCTGCTGGACAGATACCATATAAGGGAAGTGTGTTTATATCCGCGGTTTATGGGCAGGTGTAAACCATAAAGTCACGAAGTCGTAGAGCTTCGATTGGTCTTTGATAATTCCTTTGAAAACGTCGAAGGATGCTATTCAATTTATTAAAATCCGGCATCGCATAACCGGTAAACTTTGCTTTAAACAATAAACGGTAAAAAAATAATCTAGCTTTGCATTTTGACGTCCGTAAGACATGAAAACCATGATCCTGGAAAACTATGAACTTTATTTTCTAAATAAAAAGTGCAAAACGTGCATAATATGAAAAATATTATATGGTTGGTTGGTTGGTTGTAGTGGCAGCCCTCTTTGTCGAAAAGATGGCTCACTTAGGCCAAGATAGGCCCATTGTGATACCACAAAAAGACGAGGGCGGCATTAGAACCTGTGAGATGACGAGAACCATCCCGATTCTCGCATGAAGCCGGCTATGCAGCCGATATTTAAATCAGCTACTTCCGTGAGGCTGTCCAGGAATGGTGAGCCTAAGATAAATATTATATGCTTCCAAAACAATTTTTTTACTATTTTCTGTTTGTTTTTTCAACCAAAAATAAAATGGGGGTCCGGTTTTGAGCACTTTTAATGTTTTTGTTGCTGTGAACATGGATATCAGTATTTATTAATGCAAAAATCCCCAGCATGATCCGGCTATCGAAGAGTGGCTGAAAGTTTCGAATGCAGTATATCGCGTACTGAAGCATATCTTTCTATTCAACGGTGTAGAAAAAACGTACAAGTCAAAAATACGAGTGAACTAATAACAATCAGTGTAAATAGCCATTAGTAGTAAAGTGGGTTAGTAGTAGGTAGTGATTCAAATCTCGAAAACCTCATACGAACTTATAGTGGCTCGCGATGTTACGAAATTAATGTCAGAAGTGAGATTTTGGGGAACGAGTGATTTAAGTAGTAACAGTGCAAAATACCTAAGGCAAGTGAATTAGTGGCAACAATGCTCAAAGAGGAGCTGGGAGAACACAACTGCTCACAACAGGAAATATAACAGCATTGTCGGGAAAGCTCATGGATGCAAGCATCCCGAGAGCTATGAATTTAAAGTCGATGAATAAGAATTTTAAAATACGCCGAATATATGGTCCTCACAACTTTCCATTTGTGTTTAATGATCTTTGTAGCAGGAAAAAATATTCGTATTGCACAAATCAACATTTTTGAAAATGATTGTGCAATATCGATCCTGCAACATTGTGGATTTTCTTTAAACATGTCAATGGAGGTTGCGATTTCCAGCTTTATGAAAACTCGACCTTCTTGGACACAACTGGACAGAGCTTTGAAAAGCAGGACGATCTGGTTCGATGTATAGTCATGTCTCATTGTCACATACAATCATTTTCATAATTAGATAAGAGAACGAGAAAAATTTAGCAAACACGATTTACATCATTGATAAATGAAACCATTGAAGTGTTGATCCATCGATTAATTCACTTTAGACTAGAAAGCAAACTGAAGTTCCATACAAATATCGTAGTAATGCTATTATCTCAAATGAAAAACTCACTTTGGCGAAGCTATCCTGAGATGTTTTATCTCTTCATCACCACATAGTCTAGATCATTGCTTTATCGTGAAAGATCACGATAGTGGAAGTAGGTCATATGTTCAAGATCAGAAAGCTGTCGGTAAAGGATTAAGGAATAAATAATAGACGATTGTTATTGGAAAATTGAAGTAATCCCATGCTCTTGGCACAGTTTAGAGGGCACGATAGTACCGAAGTGAGTAGAAAACGATAGTCACTCGCTTGATAAGATCACGAGTTTCCCATTGTAATCGTTTAATTTCCCTGTGTGAACCCTTATCGGCTGCTACTCGTAACACCGAATTAAGCAGCTAGCTAGCTCCCAGTGGTGCTATCGCAATATAAAACATTGAAATGTTGAGCAATCAAACGGTGCCAACACTCTTCGCGGTGTTGTTTTTAGAACAATTGCTATCAAACTGATAGCAGGCTCTGAAATCCTCCTATATAAGACATCGCCGAAATACGGAAGGATCATATTGTAGAGTGTTGTTGTGTTAAAAGTACCTCATATTGATTCGATTCCAATTCTAGAAATGTTTTCGTTGCGCACTTGTTTGTATTGCGTGATTTTGGCCAGTGGTTGTTTGGAGGTTTATTCGCTGGATAATGGTTTGGCGCTTACCCCGCCTATGGGATGGATGCACTGGCAGCGCTTTCGGTGTATAACAGATTGTAAAAAATACCCGAATGAGTGTATAAGGTACTTTTACGCGTACACCAAACCATGTTTTGTGTTTGAAATAATTTTTTCAGTCGAGAATAAGTTGCCTTCATAGGTTAACTTAATTTTCTTTATATGCCCGCATTGCACCCAACTTGCTTTATAAATGCCAACGATTGCTCCGATATAAAACTAATTCTTTAAGGAGATATTTATAAATAAAAAATATACTTTTCAGTCTATAAAATCTCGTTGAGTATTTTTTCTCATATAATTTATTAACGCCAAAAAGACTCTCAATATGCTTCAAATCTGTACCTCAGGAGTAGAGTACAGTAAGTCGTTTTTTTTTAATTTTGTCTTTTGCATACACTACTCGGTGATGATCAAAATTAATAGAGCGGCTGGAGATGCATTTTATGTAATACTGTTTAATAGTCCTGTCGGAGTTAAGTAACTCAAGTCGCTCAAAATTTCACAATCGTGACAAGCCATAGTTTACCCTTAAGGTAAAGAAATAATAATTATTAAAATATCAAAAATGATTTTGTTGGTTATAGCTAAGTATGACGTCAGAAACTATACCAGATGGTCATGTATGTCCCTCGCACGGCTAAATAGATACTATGTGAATTTTCAAGATACTCGAAATGTATTCATCGATTTTCAGTGTATGTGCAATATTCCTTATGAAGGGTAAATAACAACTATTTTCAACAAATAAATGGCTTTATTGGCAAATTTGAACTGTGTAGAAATGCTCTGACCCGAAGAAATATCTAAAAGCTTTGAGTAAATGAGAATATCTGCTTGATTTTTAAGCTTTCCTGAGTTTCGTGACTAGTTTCATCAATCTTTGGCGTACATTGATGAAACTAATTACGAAATATTGTCGCAGTCATCTAAGCAAATTTTTAATTTCTATAGTCCACTACACACTGAATTTTTTTTTAAACACTGGATTTTTTTTTGTTTTGCTAAGCGGCAACAGTTTCAATTGGTAAACGCTAAAACAATTATTCACACTTTCTCCTTTTTTCTACTCCGTGCAGTTTTTTCCAACGAAGAAACAAACGTTTTCTTGGGCAATAATTTATAATATGCGCCGGTTTCGTTCGCATCTAAATATAATTTTAGAATGCTCAATCAGCTTTGAACGTGCAGATAGCCTTTTGCTAGTCATTTTATATGTTTAAGGCTAAAGTCGACATTCAGCCACATTGAAATTGGTCTTATTCTCGTTTATGGTAGGTGCCGCCATTTTGTCTTTACTTTAATCATGTCCCCTGTTACAGAGTAGTAATTTTTCTCTGACCATTAAACCATTTATAAAGCAACTTTTCATTACTAGAAAATTTCAAAGCTTTAAGAGTTTTGCTTTTTCCTAGTCCCGCGAATGTACTAGAGAATGCTTGTAGTATTTTCGTGCTGTTATTGTTTATAGCACAAAATGGTAGATTTCAAAACATCGTTTTTTTTCGAAAGACTGGTCACAGTCGCACCTAGTGTTATGGTCTTATTTTAAAACACTGAAATCACCACAAATATCTACTGCTCGACTCAGAGCCAGTCGCGAAACAACTCGCTGCCTCGCCTTACGTGCGATCAAGGACTAATATGTCAGGATTATCTCTATAATCGGGAAAGCGCACCTACTCACACACATAACCAGTCACATCATACCATTTACCCACGTGCATTTTTTTATCAATAGTCTCTCCTGCTAATTGTTAATTGCTGCGTACTTTGTCACTACTACCCAATTGGTAAACACATGCGTTTTTATGGCTAATCCCGATGGGTTATCCTTTATATTTATTGCTCTTTACCCATGTCGACACCGAGGCTAGGAGTAGTCCCAGGCTTGATTCTAAGGACAAGGGATATTCCAATCATCAAGCAAGAATTTCGCTTGGGTCACAGCACTAGTTGCGATGGTTCTATTACAGCAACCTCTTCACGTTGTGGAGCATTTTATTGCCGTACCCATTCTTGAATAGTATTTATTAGAAATCACACGTCTGATGTCACGCATGCAAGATCGTTGAGCGTTCCCTGAATTTGAATTTCTATTATATGGTTGTTCGTTCACATTTGCTGATGTTCAAGTAATTTGCCTGCTGTAAGGTGTTCCCAAGGTATGTAGCCAAGACATAGTATGCTCATCCGAGTGTCAATTGTATATATCGCCTGAATCGTGACGTCATATTCAAGGATAGGTACCCGCTAAAATTACTACTTAACTTATGCCCGAAAATATCAATCTTGACGTCATGGTGGAGGTTTTCGTGCAAGTGAGAAAGGAATACCACGCGCAATGGCGTACTATGTTTTGTCACGTGCTTTTACATTGTGTGACACATGGCATAACAATCCAAACGGAAGTGCATGATGACATCATTTTCCCGCCGATTTAACTGGTCTATGCATATTGTTGCGAAAGCGTACAAATATGTGACGGAAAGATTTACGCACATTTCTATGTATACATTTTGTTTCGTTTTCAGCCAAAACCTTTTTATGCGGACAGCGGACTTACTGGTTTCAGAAGGATATGCAGATGCTGGGTACGAATACGTGATAATTGACGATTGTTGGATGGAAAAGGAAAGGGATCAAAACGGACGTTTAGTGGCCGATCGCGAACGCTTTCCAAGTGGGATAAAATCATTGTCTGACTATGTATGTATAGGACTTGAATAAATGCGAATTTTTCTGATAGCATACCCGTTTAGATCCATTCAAAAGGACTTAAATTCGGCATTTATGAGGATTATGGGACGCTGACATGTGCAGGCTATCCTGGAGTTATCGGGCATATGGACACAGATACCCAAACGTTTGCAGAGTGGGATGTTGACTATGTAAAACTGGATGGTTGCTATGCAGACATTGATGACATGGATGTAGGATACCCTGAGTTTGGGAAGCTTCTGAATGCAACTGGACGGCCGATGATTTACTCTTGCAGTTGGCCTGTGTATCAAGAGTACAAAGGGAAGATGGTACTGTTCGATTCGGATGTAAAATATCTAAGCAAAGCTACAATAATAATTCATTTAGCCGAACTACGAGGCGTTGAAACGGCATTGTAATTTGTGGCGAAATTGGGGAGACATTGATGACTCCTGGGAATCGGTTACCTCCATTACTGACTATTTTGCTGAAAATCAGCAACGCGTCCAACCGCATGCAGGCCCTGGTCATTGGAATGATCCCGACATGGTTGGTAGCTTTACACTTCTTGCTGGACATAAATTGAATGAGTTTTATTGCAGTTGATTCTCGGGAATTTCGGCTTAAGTGTGGATCAAAGCGAATCGCAGATGGCTGTCTGGGCAATACTGGCTGCCCCGTTGATAATGTCCGTGGATTTGGCTATGATAAAGCCAGAAATCAAAGCAATTTTGCAGAACAAGTATGTATTAATGCTGTTGTTGTTTTTTGACTAAATACGATGAAAAACTCCGTTAGAGAGGTGATTGCCGTAAATCAAGACCGTTTGGGTATACAAGGGTTACGCGTTCGCAAAGAGAAAGATATTGAGGTAAGAGTTGGTATCTGGTAACATCTGCATTCATGTTTTCGGTGTAAGGCATGTAAATGCCAAGTTTTCTCCACTTTGAGAACAATGATTGGGTCTTCTTATAAGTTTCGAAACCTTCGCAGGTATGGACTAGGCCCATAGCGCCTGTTTATAAGGGCAACTTCTCTTATGCAGTTGCTTTTGTTAGTAGACGCACTGATGGGTCCCCTTATCCAGTAACAGTATCGATGGCAGATTTAGGTCTAACATATGAAAATGGATATTTTGTCACGGTAAAAACTACCATCTGAAAGAAATATAACTCCCTACTCAAACTGAATTTTTAACAGGACCTTTACGATAAAACAGCTGTGGCGCAAACTGTACAAGCAAGTGACAAATTCGAAGTGAGAGTGAACCCTTCAGGTAATGTGAAAAAATCTAAAACAAAGGAGGTTGAGTATGTATTTATGTTTTTATATTTCAGGAGTGAAATTTTACAAATTCAATGCGATACCTTGAAGATATTCTACTAATTTATGAAAAAATAACTAGTATTTAAACAGAATAGAAGAATACCGTATCTATAATTTTTGTATGCATAAAAAATGATTTAAGATAATAAACATTTGTTTTTTATATATATATTTATTGTCAAATAATCAAAATACTTTGATAATCAATCGTTATTGGTCAAATCATAACGACTTCGTTGAGAGATCAATCGAAACGTATTAGCAATGAGCTGAGCGGATTAGATTATGATAAGGTTCGGTACGGCAGCAATGAATGCTATAAAAAATCAGATGTTACATTAAGTTTGCTGCATTTCAAAATTAGTAGTTTTTGCCATAATTGGAAAAAAGAAATCATATAAAATTAATGAAATATTGTCAGTTATACTGGCTAAGGAATTGATACGAAAACTATTACTTAGTTTCACTTACTCTTATGATGAGGCTGTAGTGTCGACCAAAGCGTATTATTTGTATAAGTTCGGTATTTATGACTTCGATAATACAAAGGCCTCTTCTCATCGACTACGAAGTTATTATGACTTGGCGCTGCATAAAATATTAAACACCTGGAAGTCAACATCTGTGGAATTAAATATTGTTTTGCATAATTGAGATGTAAGCTGAGAAACTAATTATAATTATATATAAATAGATGTAGTCGAATAACGGCGAGTGTGTTTTAAAAATTTCAGCTATTTTGCATTTGTGTTGAACTGAATTCGCCGTTTCTTTCGTTGGCACAATGTAGGGCAAAGGTGAAAATTGGAACAGTTTCCTGCTTTAAAAATACATAATACTCGTACATGCAATGAGCTTTGTACCGCTAGTCCGAAAGTGTTTCGTTAGCTCTATCTAAAGTTCAAGAGCAGAAAAACACACGAAACGACGGAATTACCTGAGTTATTCGATGGTTGCAAAGTAGCGAGCGGCAAGGCAGGATTGAATGATTTCAGGTGAGATGGCTGCGAGCAGCCATTAAAAGTTTTCACAGCAAATGCTCCAATATCAAAAATTAACGTCTAAAGCGTTGCCCGTCAAAACAGATCAAAGTACTGAAAATCGCATTAAAATATAATTAATGTGAATCGTTTTGTTGCTTGCGTATGATGTATGAGTCTGTGGGGAAGCTGTGCTATGATACTTTAATAGAATATAAAATTAAAGTGACTCCAAGCAAACATTAAGATGCAAAAGGCATTCGGAGTTGACACAAAATTATTTTCAATTTGTTTTTTGATATTAAGGATCTTCACATTTTCTTTTTTTCGCTTCCGCAACAACCACAATAAGCTATCATGATACTAACGAAACCTAAAATAGTCATTCGCTTTTTAAATCGACACTTATCAGTATGAAGGCGAATCAGCGGAATGACTATAGTCAAAAATTATTCTTATGATTAGTCATAACGGCGGAAGGGGGGAGTTGTTTCAGGTTTTCCATAAACTAAGTACGTGGCCCAATTTCATTCATTTCTTGCTTTACCTCTCCGATTTAGCACAAGCAACTTTAGCCTAGACCCTACTCCCTCCCCTTAGTAGTGGGACGTAGTTTTTCTGCGAAGCGAGCGCTAAAAAAAGCTAAATTATTGCAATTTAAACAACCTTTTTTGGCAATAGTTTATCTTCAAATAATAAACGTCATCATAATCGTCCAGTGCTAGTCTGAGATGTCCACTGCAATGGCTCGCAATAAAAATTTTGTAGTTGGAAAAACCTGATTTTGGTTTTATCAACAAAAACAAAATGCATAGCAAAATTGTTTAAACTTCATTAAAAAAGTTTTGTAATTTTGGAACGCTATTTTTTGACCTTTTACTGGTTACTCTGCGAAAACAGCCGTAAGGGTCATCCATATATTCCGTAACACTTCAAGGGGTGCGGGGCTGTATTTGAAAATGTTACTAAGTGTTACATGGAGGGAGGGCGGCCTAGCAAACTGTTATGTAACAAAATGTAAAATTAGTTCAAATAAGTTGAAAGTTACATATTTCTCTTCATATTATTTTATTTTTATACTGAATGGAAATTGAAAAAATTGTTTTGGTTAAACGTATTAACACTGCAGTATTTTGTTAAAAATTGCGTTACGTAATATATGAATGGCTCCATAGATACAAAAAAACTATTTGAACACTTTTTGGTCTATAAAAAATCCGCAGAAAGGTGAAAAATAAGTAAAGAAAATCCTAATAACTCCTAAATAGAGCTGATGTAAGATTTCATGTTAAAAAATTTTTTTTATGCAGGATAAATTCAGCTATTGCAAACTACGCGTTGGCAGATATCGGTATAATCACCCTGTACAACATGTATCTGATTTAAGAAAATAATTTTTTTCACTTGGAAAAAGTTCAATTCATTTGTGAAAACGATTTTTTCATTCGGACAAAAAAAAAATCATTTGGGATAAAGGCTAATTCAATCGGGAAATGCTACTTATATCTTGAGTCGGTCAAGAAATATCGGAATCATATGAGTTCAAGCAAGAAACGATTGACTGTGTTGATTGTACTAAAGATGGCTTATTAAAGACACTTCACTCTAGAGTCTTCCTACTGGTTTCCGCTGAGTATCGAATATGACATTTAACTGAAGAACAGATCATTCAGCCAAGAGTTCCAGCGAATATGAAACTGAAACTGTACGTTTATCTAGCTTTAGGAAGGACCTATTTTGGCAACACGCCATCCTATTGAGTGTTTCAAAATATCCAAAAAGTGTCTTCGGAAAAATAACCACAAGCTTTAATCTTTTATTTACCTATACTTATCGAATCGGCATATGTAAAATTATCTCTTCATTTTTAGCGATCTTTACACATACGAAAACTATATTTGGATGTTAAACTAAATATTTGGACAAATTACGAAAACAAAGTATGCATGTAATTCGGCTCGGTGCGTCTGGGGATGGCAATGAAATAGTTGATTGAAACATTGAAGCGTTGGAAGCCGAAGCTTTTAAAATCCGTTCACACGCCGTAAAAATGGTGTAATAAATTGCAAAGAGTGTGGTTCAAGATGAAATCGAGCGTAGCACTTAATGCACCCTAGATTAAGAGGTTTTTTCCAGATAGGTAAGGGAAAAATGAATGGACTTTTGTTTTGGGGTTACTTTTTGAATTGAAGCGCTCACATTAAAAAGGTCCAGTCTACAAGGTTGAATAAAAGGACTTCATAGTGTAAATAGGATCTTTCCGATGAAGTCGGTGTTAGTTGTTTTGACCGATTAATTGATTATAAAAGGCTTTATAGAGGATCCTGCTGGCGTCACGCGCGCTGCGGTTTTCCATATTGCCGAGTCCAAAAGAAATTCCGCTTTCTGGACATTGGAATTTGACCCGGAACAGAAAAGAAAAACATAGATTTTTTTCGTTATATCTACCATGGGATTGCAGCTCGTATTAAGGTATTATTACCGTCAAGAAGGCCCAAAAAAGCAAATTTTCAAGATTTTTTTTCTCAGCGCCTTGTTTGAATATTCTCACATAACTTTTTTAAAACATTATTCTATAGTTAGAAAATGCAAACCAATTTTCGTTTTTCATTTTGATTCTATTTTTCTAATTTATAGAAGGCACCAAAGTAGCGGTCTTGAAAAAACATTTTCTGAAAAAGAAGTAATGTCAAATGTTAAAAAAAGAGTTAAAAACAGCATTTTTTCGCAATTTTATACGTGCCAAAAAAATTCTGTTTATTTTTGGCGAAATTGTGGTAAATTACCCTGCAGGATATGTCAGTAAACGAATCGCAACAAGTTTATTAAAATCGGTTCAGCCAATCCAGAGAATAGCTGTCCGAAGTTTTATAAAATGTCGTTTTGAGAAAAACACATTTAAAGTTTTTTAACGGTTTTATCAGAGTTTCATAAAGGCCGGAAATTTATGCATCCAACTATATAATTAATCGTGGTACCTAATGGAATCCACGAATATCTGGAAATATAGATACTATGTGTTTAGTGTAATTTTCACGCGGAAAATGATGCAAATCTAAGATGCTTCGGCCTGCTTCGAGCCACGCGCGCGCTCACTTAAACTTATACATACACCGTTACAACTTTCGAATTTCGTCGAGATATTTTGGAAAGTTGTTTTTAAGGAGTCTAAGGAGTTGAAAAGTGCTAAAAAATTAATTGATTTTTTAAAAAAAATTGACTGTGACTCTACCACAGCGCCAGCGAGCTACGAGGCATTTTAAAGGAATTTAAGAATGCAAGAACTCAATACTTCACGGTTACTTCTAATGTTTCTGCGATAATTTGCTCAGAAATTGAAAAAACAATAATATGCAAAAAGATTCGATGATTTTAACCCACGTAGAAATTCGCGAGATTAAGAAAATGTGAGATATTGTTGGTCAGACAGGATAATGTGCAGTATATTCCACTAGCATATTCTCCAAGGATAAGTCCCATCTAAAAACTTTTATGAAAGATCAAATTTTTAAATTTTTAACTTCAAAATTGCTGCTGATAAACTCATAGGAAGTGCCAAGAATCGGAAGGTGACTTGTGTTCTCACGTGGCTTATTTTATATTCTGTTGAGCTATTGATAATCATTCATTGTTATCTTTTTTAGTGCTGAAATTATTCCAACGGCACTTACATAATAACAAAGCATTGTGAAACAATGGGGTTGAACGAAGCAACTTTGTAGATCGATTACGATGCACACGCGAAATACAGCATTTTTATGATTCCGCAATCAATACGACAAAAGCGAGGATCCTTTTGTTGCTGTGTTAATATGATGAGAAACCGCCGATCGCAAATCTTTTTTAGTAGGGCAGACCTAGCCTTGACTTCAAGAATTCAAGGGAAAAATTTTGATCAAGGGCAAATGTTTGTTCGCCCTTTACCTAAAGGATCGGATATACTGATGAGCCGAAAAATTTCAGCTACAATATTTGAAAAATAAAATCAATTTGTATTCGGAAAGTACTAACAGAAAAACAAGTTGTAATATGCGATCATTTTCTAAAACCGTGTGTATTCTAAAACATAAAAGCGAGTAGCACTATTTCATGTAGCAAAAGGTCTTAAAATTAGTCCAATTCTTCAAATTGGCTTCGTAATTATTTGTCTAGAAACTATTTTGAAATGGCTCTATTATCGAAGAATAGTTTGACTGTTTGCTGGCATGTAAATGTTACAGTTATGAAATATTTTGAAGATGCTCAAGATGTATTAGAACTTAACTTTATTGGTGAAGTACCTACGCGTTAATTTTTTTTCATTGGATTGCATAAGCAGAAAGATTTTCTCCATGATTACAGACGTAAAAATCAATGAATGAAACATTATCTTGTAAGATTACTCTAGGAACTGACCGTTAAATATTGTATACGTGTTGTGGAAGTTTTTATTGTGGGAAAATCTGTTTCAACTGTGGAAATTTTCAAGCTTAATCATGCGTAACTCATCGAGTTCTGGACACTGCTTATATCGATTGTTAAAATAATCAACGGTTCGTGTTAGAAAATTGGTCTTGTCCGTTGCATTGTTTTCTTCCTCACTGCAACGAATCTCTAACAAATACCTCACTATTTCTTTCTTACTCAAGTTTGCCTGCCTGTAGACGTATCCAAGTGCACATCTACATAAAACTGGAAATTTTAATCAGCTATATTTTCACTTGCCGCTTTATAAGAACAAAATAAAGTCTGGACGCTCTGAAATAATGCTGACTAATGAGGCAAAGAGAACTTTGGAAGCATTAATGGATTCACGTCAGTATACATCTACGCGTTGCTAAACAATATAAATTTATCTCTAGCACGTGAATAAATGATACGTAGGTAAGCGTTTGAAGATTACAAGGGAATAGTAAAATAATGGTTTCCAACTCACATTTTCATGCGAAGACAAAGTTGAAATAAATTTTATGTAATCCTGAAAACATGAATATAGCCGTCATATTAATGCAATAACTATTATTATGAGCGTCAGACTTTGGCCGAGGTCGTAAAGCACTCATATTTAAAGTTTTTACCACAACGAACAGTTGACACAGTAGATTTGTGCCGGGCAAAGTGTTTTAATTCGACACAGATGCGTTCAGATTCCTCGGGCACAAATCAGGTTTGCAAAACATATTCCATATCAATTAAAATGCGAGACTAAACACTGATTAGCATAGAGCGAATTCTTGAATGCGAATTTCCGAGCGAGTTTGCTATCAATCAAACCAAAATATATATTCTACATTGGTCATTTGTTTGTAAATAGTTTATTCGGGTTCAATTATCATATTAATACAAAAACCATTCTACGGACTGCACCTTTTTAAGATATTCTACAATTTCCTTCACAACAGTTTTACTGTCCCATGACACCAAAATCTCATAAATAAATAATTAACAGTTATTGTCACCAAAACAATTAGATAAGACATTCATAAATAAGCGTGGACCATAATCAAACGTTACGACAACCATCCATTGGGCGCTGGCTTTCGTTCGTAGGTTCTTCGATAAAGTTCGTCTATCGATTTCAGGTAAAACGTTCCAGCATTTAGAGTCTCCACGCTGCCGACTGGCTCATAAGGAGCCGCGTGATTGTTCTTTTCGCGTAGCTCCATCAGTTTCGAAAACTCCTCTGGAGCGACCTTCTGCCGACTTTCCAACAACGGTTTGACGTAGTTCAGCTTCGAGGTAAGTCGTTCGAGGTGACTCATGTCTTTGGTCACTGTAAGAGAGTACATTGTTGCTGCAAGTCCCGAGCCGTAGGAGAACAACGCCACTCGCTTACCGGCTAGATCAGATATATCGGTGTTCACGAGCAAGGATACCAGGCCGGAATACACTGACGGAGTGTACATATTGCCCACCTGATTTGCCAAGAAGAGCGATGGTTTGGTTTTCGTTTGAAACACGCCATCAAACTCTGTCATGAATGCCTTCTCCACATTTCGGTCGAAATAAGTGTCCTCCAACTTCAAATTGTTAAACCTCTCAAGTCTGGGATAGCGCACTAGTCGCTTCTCTTCACTAGTCAACAGGAAGTCGTTGAAAAGCAACCGCGCTACCGACTTTTGCACCAGCTTGCAGAACGGGCTGTGGAAAACTATAGCGTCGAGAGTGTCCAGGCCCGACTTTGGACTGTCCGGAAACTTCTTTTCGTACTTCTTCCTGTACAGCTGGTAGCAGTAGTCAAGGGCACTCAGGTAGCATTGAATTGACAGCTTCCCATCGACCGTTGGGTACTCGGAGCTTAAGTCTGGCTTGTAGAAGTCATAGGCGTGTTTCATATACGTTGCCCGTAGTCCTCGGTCGAAGACCAGCGGAGCGTTGGGGCCAACCAGCATAGCTACCGCTCCGGCGCCACCCGTCGGCCGGGCATTGCCTTTGGCGTATACCGCTATGTCTGCACAAACGGCCAAGGCCAACCTTCCGTCCCAGCTCGATGATTCCACCCAGTTGATGGCGTTGAAGACGGCAGCTGTTCCGCCGTAGCAGGCGTTCGTGGTGTCGATTCCTTCCAGGTCCGTTACGCCGAGTGGTTCGAATAATTGCATCAGAACACTCTTGACGCTCTTGGATTTGTCGATGATTGTTTCCGTGCCAACTTCCAAGCGTCCGATCTGCGAATGCTTTATCTGGTGGCGCTCAAGCAGTCGCGCCACGACGGTTAAGCACAGCGAGTTCACGTCTTCCCGGTCCGAGCAAAACCCCATTCGACTTTGCCCCAGGCCGATTGTGTACTTTCCTTCCGACACCCCATCGAACTTCTCCAGCTCCGTCTGGTCCACGAACTGCGATGGGAACAGGATTTCGATCGCGACGATTCCCACGTTTTCCGGCCACATGACTTTCATAAGGGCTTCCTGTTAGATCACTCGGCAACACGGCCCAAGACTCGCTTACTCTGCGCCTGCAACCGCCAACAGCAACCCTGAAAGGAAAAATGCAAGGTTCATGCGTGTGCGATTTATGTAACGCCGAGTACGAGCAGGAAAAGCCATCGCTAATTGATGAGCACTTTCACCGAGGCTTTCGTCTATTTAACAAAAATATCACTTATTGCACACTGGCAGCCAAACTTACAGCGACGGGCGATCGATGCAAGGGAACTTTCACTTGTACGCAGCGAACTTTCTTCGTGTCGCCAAGCACAATCCGCCAAATATTTCGAAACTCTGCAAGATGCGTGCGTGCGAGCGAGCTGCAAGGCGAAAGGGCACTTCCTGGTTATTCGACAGGCGGAAAACTAGCGAAATTGCTCGTTGCTCACGCGATTCCCTGTTCTGTCAGCTGTTCGACGGCCGATTCGATCGGGATGAACGTTGCTGCGAAACTGATTGGAAGGCAGCTCGCGCCCCAAATCTTAACTGAAAGCGCACAAAAGAGCGCAAGCAGTGAATGAAAACTCGCGCGGAAGCTCTGCCGCGATCGGCTTCACTGCAATTAGCATACGTGAATCGCAGAGGGCTCGTCTCACCTGGAAATAAAGGAGAAACTCGCGGTTCGCCGAATTGCTGACCATTTACAATTAATGACAGACAGAAAACATATGATTAATGAAGGAAAACATATGATGTTGACACGTAGGACCGCGGGCAACACTTGGCAGTGTGCTTTTTTATGACGGATTGCATACTGCGTCTCACATATACTGTGTGTGCACCGCAATGTACAATAGACAGTGTGAAGTTACCTGGGCACTGCCAGCTGTACAAAGGATAAAGGATTTCGGTGAAATCGTTGAAAATCGTTTATCTACAACAAATTAGAGAAAAACAAATGCGGTTGAAACAAAGCAAGTGTAACAAACAAATTTATATATACACACATACATTTACATACATACATACATAAATAAAATGTATATATATATATATATATATATATATATATATATTTATATATGTGCGTTAGCCAATGTTTTTAGATGGATTGTTTTCCCACCCATTTTTCCGATGTTGTATCATTGAATTCCGGAAACGAAAACAGAATTCAAAGGCTATGCCAACGACGGAGTGCGACTACACTATTATCTACTGCTTTTATAAATCGCACGAACTCGGAAAACGTTTGTTCATGTAGTTTATTACTGTACTTACATCTACGGTGATTTCAGAATTTTTAAAAAAAATTGTCTATTCGCCAACAAGCACGAGCCACTTTCACTTTTTTTCAAACCCGAATTCAATTCAATTGTTGCACGCATGTTTGTGGTTGCTCCACTCTTTTTACATCTCGTCGTCGTTTGTTCTTCCGTTTTTGGTAGCCAATTAAAAAAAAAACAGAAAAATTTTAAAAATTTACAATTTTGCCGAAACTGTAAGTGGCTCTATCATTTTTCACTCATTTTCACAACCACACACTCATTCTGTATAGCGATTTGTGCGACACCTGCCACCGAGCTTCAAGCATCACCTCCGAAGTGCTGGTGATAGTTTTCGGTTGGCGGCTCCAATCAACCCAAAAATGACCGGGAAATGGCGGGTGACGCTATTCGAACACAATAGGCATTGGCATTGGCTAACTAAACGGATTTGATGATGAAAACTACTCTTACCCAAGGCGCACTTCGTAGCGGCGACATTCGCACTTTGATTTGTCCGCACAGCCACTTACACTCCGGACCAAAAAACTATAAGTGGCAAAAAACGGGCGTTAAAGTATGAAAATATTAGCAACGGTTTTCTCAAATATTCAGAAAGCAAATGAACTGCATACATAGATTTTAAAACTGCGAAAACTATATGCGTTGCACTTTTCGACTCGCCTGAAGATTTATAGTTGGTTTTCACCCTCGTATACAGCTTTCAATTTGCAATTTAAATTAGGAAATATTGTGGACCAGTTGAAAACCTAGTTTGAACCCAGTTCATTTCAATCGACGCATTAAGCCATTGCCTTGTTAGAAAGTCCATCTTCCTGTTATTCGTCGCTCTAAAAGACACTGAGAACTTCTTTAAAGAATTCAACTTACTTTCTGCTATTCATTTTGGCTCTTAGACTGCAAATGGATGTTTAACCATAATAAGGGTAATGCAACCCAAACAATATTGGTGCCGTCACCTTTTGTTTTGGTAGATTGTTCCATGAGTATCTGAAACAATCCAGTCTATCTTAATTTGACTTCTTCTCACTGGAAAACATAACAATTTTCCATATTTCTCCGAAGACGTTAATTCTTTTTACCAAACTGTCTTTTCGATGAAGATCCTTCAACATTAGTTTCCATTTGAATCGTTTTGAAGCTGCTGAAATTTATCGAACTCTTTGGGAAAAATGCACATATTCAGATCTTTTCTTTTGCGACTGTTTTATATTATGGAAACCGTATAAATTGTCTTTGTTCCCCCTTCGAGATATAAGAATTCCCCCTCAACCGATAGTTTCTTTAATAAAAATCTTTGGTTTTTATATAAAAACCAACGCATCTACAAGATCTTCCTATTCTCTTGCCTATTTCCCAGTCTGAAAAGTCTTGCTCCTTGTAGGCAATAATTTTTATTCGTTTTTAGGTCATAAGAATTCCTTGCTTGCCATTATTCGTTTACGCTTCCTTTTATTCTTGGAAGTTTAGCTCCCTTTACGGAGGTTCCTTCGAAAAGTGAGCGAGAGGAGTGAGCCCAGAAAAAGCGTACCGAACGAACAAGCGAACGGAAGTTTGTCTTAAAATTCAAAGTGAGCACAATACATAGCAATGATGTATAAATATAAGCGTAGAGCGGTTGGTTCAGTGTGCAGAGCGCTCAACTCTTGCTCTCGAGGTAGAGGGTTCAAATCCCCGCTCCCTCTGTGTTTTTTTTATGATTTTAAGATACTTTGTGTGAATAAAAGCAATAAAAAAATTTCATATTTTGTCATATGCATCCTAGATTTTTGAATTACCTATCATTGCATTCTAATTGTACACTCTTCGGTGTAGTATTAAAAGCATTAAGTAGCACTGATAGTGGAGTCACCAAATTAAATGTTAACTATCACTGAAAATGTCCACCCTATTCGATTCGGGACTGGCTGAAATTAGTATAACAAGGAAAAAGCAACTCTGACTAGGTTTCACTACAAACTGTATCAATATTATTATATTATTATCTTACGAACAATAGAAACAATTCTAACGACCTCCGCACATCAAATGATGGGACATTGAAGTTGCTGACCATCCTTGCAGCAGTACTCCTTTCCCGTCGACAGGTTGGAGTTCACCCACTTGGAGTCGCAGTTTTGCACAAACAGAAAAGCCTTTTCCTTGTGGCAGTCCCTGTCCAAAGTCGCACACAGAATCGACCCAGCGTTCGGTAAATGCCTCACGAACTAGTGAAATGAATGGCGAGAAAATGATGTCAGTTCACAGGAATGCAAAACAGGATAAGAAGGTAATTCCTTCTTCAGAAAAGACTTACAGACTCCAAGCATTTATTTTGGCATTGTCGCGTGCCCAGCGGAGTGCACGGATACATCCTGTCCTGCTCGTGGCGAAGAGCAGGCGCGCCAATCGGTTGTTCGGTCGATCCCTTTTTGAATTGGCTACCCAAAAACACGCCACATGTGCAAGGATGCTGCGCTGGAATCGCAGGCTTCGGGGTGGTCGAAGGTTCCATTGGGGGCGTAGCAAGCGTTGTGGCTGCTGCGGTGCTTGGCCCCACGAAATTTTCAGGCGGCACCAGTGCATTGCTGGCCGCCGCTTGGCTTTGATATCCTTCGCATAGCAGGGATCGGCCCCCAATCAGCAATATTGCTCCCAGATACACTGTTGCGCAAACTCTCCCTGTAACGACGCGTCCAGAAAATTATTAGGTAATCTCTATTGTGCCGAGGCTACCAACCCATTTTTATGTATCGACTTGTCCGCGACGGCTTCCCTTTGTCACAATGGCGCATCCACAACTGCCAAGCAGTTTAATAGTCACCGCAATGTTTATTAACATTTCGATGGCGCACGCTATTTGGAAAATCAGCAGCAAAATGGCGGTTTCATTGCAGGCAGTGTTTATGTTGCGAAATTGCGGAAGAAACAATCTGCACTCGACGTTAAATTTTCACTGGTTTCAAGGTTGTGGCTTGATACTCCGGAAAAGCTAAAGCTTCCTATAAAACTCCATTCATTCATAGACCGTCGCATAAATATACTTTTGTTGCAGGATTCTCGAATATAAAAGTGCAGCGTGCGAAAGTGTGCGCTAGGGTAGGAATTTGAATTAAAAAAAGGGAAATCCCAAACCAAATTGCAACATAGAAGGATCAAGCGACTGCAAATCTTTCCCCTAAAATTCGTTAGCAAAGGTAAACTAACTCGGTTCAGATTTGTTCATTTTGATGGTCATCGGAAAAGTTTCATTGTCAACTGAAAAGTGCAACAATTGGCAACTTTTTCTGTTAGCATTTATTGCAAAGAGGCAAGAAAAGTGCTTGAGAAATTATGGATAGGCAGCTACATTGTAACAGATTTCAGCGTAAATTCTAATACGATAATTGCTATAAGTTCTTTGAGACAATTTTCTTATAGAATTGATAAAACTAAACGAAATAAAAACAATATAGATACCAAATTTGAAGATAAATCTGATAGCGTTACTATGTTACTGAAAATATTAACACGGAAACTGTTTGAAATTTATATTCAAATAGTATAAATGGGTTTGATCACCAACAACAAAAGATAGCTTGCATATGAATCCTGATTAGACTCTGTATGTGATATCGCCAATAAGCAAAATTTGTTGTTTCGGTACGTATGCGACTCACTTTTCTTCCATGGTGTTATCATGGCCGAATGCGTTGAGTCAGGTTTCTAATGTTCTAATTAGGCGTTCGAATCTTCATCACGATAAATAAAAGTAACATTGCAGAAAAATGAAGAATAAAACAAAGTGGACTTGACAACCCGACAAATAAAGTAGTAAAACCAATTCTTTCATAGAATCTTAAATGATCTGCTTATGAAAATCTAAACGAGCGTGGTCTTGACATCTATACAAGAGGTGGTTATGAACTTTAAATGAAAATTTGTGCACAACAAAATTAAATCGGTTTATCCGAAAAGTTTTTATACTGTAGATAATTTTTCTCAGATAAATTCGTCATGTTGAGTGGTAAATTCTGCAATTGAATTCGACTCCGGAAAGTAGAGAATAAATCCTACCAAAAGAAGTCAAAGAAATAAATGCAATGAAAATGTTTCTGCGACCTTTCAGCCCCTACCAGATTCAAATAAAATTATTAACGATTTTATTAAACAATTTTATTGCAAAAAAAGGGTCAAAAAATTGAAAAATTCGCCAGTTTGTTCGTTTTTTCGTCCATGTTTATGTTTTATTTATGTTTAGTTCTGCCACGGGCTACAGCCAATCAATTATATTTCAACATGCCATTCGATTTTTTTGTTTCAGATACTCCAATGAGGAGATATCATGTCAACCAGTTTTTGGGTGCCTCCGTGATAGCCGCCATTTCGTAAATAAAAGTCAAAAAAAATTCTTAATGTTCAATAGTTGCTTGTTGATGTACAAAAGTTTTATACTATTTATATACATATTTATGTTCAAAAATATATTGAAATTTGGTCGAAAAGACCCAAATTTTACCTGCGTTATTCTCAAAATCACTTTTTCGTGAGCCTCGCATATGATAACTCAACAACTGTTCGATCGATCGTTTTGAAATTCTGTATAAACATAGTTATCGTTGATGTGAACCTAAAATTGTGAGGATTATGAACAACAACAATTTTCTCAGTAGTACTTGAATATCGTAAAAATTTCAAGAAATTTTTTTCAAAGTGTTTTTTTTTTAATTTTTAGGCTCACAAAGAGCGGACAGCATTTGAGTGCGCATCAAAATTCTACTTGGGTGAGTCTTATAAATTAAAAAAAAACTGATATTTCTCATTAATACAGAATACGCTAGGCTACACACAAACCGTCTCTGATGAAATTCTCATACAGTCACCATTTAAAAAAAAATATAAATTAGTTTTGAAACTTCAAACATGCCGTTAAACGCATGAAAAATTGCGTCAATAACGTTACCACAAAAAATTAAAAAAAATTGCTTCTTAGAAGTTAAAGGGAGAGATCCATTTAGATAGTTTAATGGATCCTTCCCTTAATTTATCTTATACCCTTGCTCAACTTATCCCACCCATGGGGCGGATTAACCATTTCAGATACCTAAGTATCTAACTCTTAAATGAATTTTAATTACTTATTTCGTTTAGGGACATTTAGATACTCAATAACAGTGTCCACGTTAAGTAATTTAGACGCATCGTTTCGGAGACTAGGGGAGGGGAAAGTTGCTCAACTAGCCCCGTCCTACACTACCTTCAAGTTATGTGACTTCCTTTTTATTTTACAAAAGGTTCTGAAGTGTCAGTGTTGATAGTATACTTAATAAACTTAGAAACGATTCAAACTCTAATTTGAATGTATCTTTAGACTAAATTTTTCCCAAATTCTCTCCCAAAGACTATATTACTTATTCTTAAGTTTAATGGCAAAATAAGCTCTCGTCTTAATTGCTTTTCTTTCAAAGTTGTCTAAGTAGTTCAAGCTGAGGAAGCAAGCTTCTTCTAAAAGTTGGCAGGGATCATCTGAAGTTGGTTTGTCGAAGATGATGGTCGCAAATTTTGCCTGACCCATTTCCAATCGGCCATTTGCCACCTTGCTAACATAGTTTATATCTTTGGTTCCTGATTCCTTGCAACTCTGAACCCAGATTAAACAGGTTGGATAGTGTAAATCGAAGAGCCTCGTGATCTGCAGATAACACCTAAAGGAACTAGCGCATGCATCTTTGATATGGTGGAGTTTGAACAATTTTACAGTTACCCTTCAAGTATGCTGGTCCTCTCACCTAACAGTACCTACATCATTCTTATCTGGAAGGTAAATACTTTTGCTGACCACGTTTCATGCAGAAGTGCTAATTGACTCGTCATGGCATTGGCGAGAATTAAACAGCATCTTTTCTCCGCTGAATTATTTCTTCCTTGTCAATATTGATTTCGTCTCGTTGAAGTTGACTACCATGCTGGCTATATCCAGGTTACCATTGCTGACGGCGATGATGACATGGCCAATCCAGCTCAGCCCAATCCAGTCGTGGCTCGTTAAGAGACTCCCAAATGCAAAATGTTAAATGCCTACAAGGAACAAGTGACCATTTTAAGCTGCCCGGGTGCGAGTCATGTGCATTATTCGCCAACGCACACATTGCTATCGTCGTTTGCATACAAATTAGCTTTGCGAGGAGAACATATTAAAGTTCAACCACGAAAACAGGACACTTTAGAGTTATTTGCCGAAGACGGGGGCGGGGGCGTGGGTGGTTCGAGTCAATGCACTTATTTTTGGAAGTGTGGCGACAAAAACAGTCTTGGCTGGATATTAACATTTTTACTACCTTTAGCATTTTATAGGACATGCACTTGTGCAATAAAATTTATGGTAAATTTAGCACAGCAATTCTGTTACCTTTACTCTCCATCTCAATTTATTCCAAGGGCGGTGCAAGTGAAATTTTATTTGGATTTCACTGGAATTGCTTTAATCGAACAAACAACACCATGAATGGTCTAACTTCACCCTCAAAATATTTTTCTTACGGTCTGGATCCAGAAATCTCGATTGCATGGTTGCAACTTGAGGTTTTGTAAAGTACAATACTTCTCATTACAAAAACATCCTTCCATTCAGAATATGGGAAATTCTATGATATTTGGTTGGCTATCAATAGCATCTTTGTTGGCTCAACCAATATTAATTTCTGCCCGGCTATGTTATGATTCTGAAGCCCTCACTAGAACGTTCTTCTATACAAAAACACACAGCAAGGAGACAAAGACTTGAAAAATCAGTTCTGTGTTTCGTAGAAAATCGAAAAAAACACTGAAATTCAAATATTATATGTATTATATACATTTTATTCACATTTAAATAATATCTATCCTATGTACCTACATATGTGCATAGTTTTCTGAACAATTTGAACCTTTTAAACAGTGAAACTATTCGTGGGAAACTAGACTCTGGGAAATTCCAATGTAAATTTAATGTAATGTAACAAGAAATCATAGTCGTTTTTTGAATTAAGGACTTACGTGATTAAAACGGTAAAAATGGATCTTTTGCTTAAATGTATATAAAAAAACAAGCTATTGAAGATATCGAGTACCAACGAATTAATTTTCTAGTATGAAGCGGCAAATATCAACACTGAAGAAAGAATCAACTCGTTTCCGTCATATTGGGTTATATAAAAAGTCTTTGCGGTTTTTGTCACTAGATGTTGTTGATGCCCATATATCGGCCAACACTAATCCAATTGTGTTAAATAAACGTGTGTTTGGAAGGTGACATTTCAGGCTACATTTATTGTCCAAACAGTTTTTTAATTCGCCGTTTGTGTAAAAAGTTATATTGATTTGAAAATGATTGAAATATCTGAAGAAATACGCTACGTGATGATTTTTTACTATAAAAAAGGTAAAAGCGCTGAAAAAACATGCCGAAAAATTTGTGAAATGTACGGTGAAAATTCTGTGAGTGAACGCCGAACTCAGGAGTGATTTGCTCGATTCCGTTTCGGAAATTTCGATATTAAAGATGCGTCTCGCTCTTATCGGCCAGTCACTGAACATCAACCACACGACAATTTGGAATCATTTAAAAAAGGCTGGCTACTCAAAGAAGTTTGATGTTTGGGTGTCACATGAATTAACACAAAGCAATTTGATTGACCGAATTACCATCAGTGAAAAGCAGCTAAAACGCAACGAAATCGAACCATTTTTAAAGCGACTCATTACGGGCGATAAAAAGTGGATTAAATACGAAAATATTAAACGAAAAAACATCATGGTCAAAGGCTGGTGACCCTCTACAAACGACTTCAAAGCCTGCATTGACGGCAAACAAGGTTATGTTGAGTGTTTGGTGGGATTGGAAGGGAATTATCCATTATGAGCTGCCACAATCTGGCGAAACGGTCAATTTTTGTACTGTGTACAACTAGACCATTCGAACGAAGCAATCAAAAAAGAGCAACCAGAATTGGCCAACAGAAAAGGAGCTATGTTCCATCATGACAATGCCAGGCCACACACATCTTTGATGACTTGGAACAAACTGACGCAACTTGGTTGGGAAGTTTTGATGCATCCACCGTATGGTCCGAACCTTGCACCGTCTGACTACCATTTGTTACGGTCTCTGCAAAACTCTCTTGGCGGTAAAAAATGACCGACAGAACAGCCGCTGAAAATCACTTGGCCAAGTTTTTCGCCGATAAACCACAGAAATTCTACGCCGATGGAATTATGGAGCTACCAGAAAAATTGCAAAAGGTCAAAGATAATAATGGCGAATTCGTACTTGATTAAAATTGATTTTCAATAAAAAAAAATTTGTTGAGAAATTTACCTAAAAACCACGGAAACTTTTTATGTAATATGTATCGAAATATTCTGTTATTTTCTTTCGTCTTGCAAAAGAAGCGTTTACCATCATTCATAGCTAGTAAACACCCAACAACTTTTCAGACACTTACTACAAAGCGTGCCCAACTGGAAAATACCGAAATCAAATCAGCTCGTTATGGTCATTTGACTCTCGATCACTTTTATATCCTGTTTTTCAATGCTAAACAGGATGTTTGTTGATTGCTTCAAGACTCAATCCGGGGAACTTGGTGCTTGCCAACTCATTGCCGTACAATCGGTAATAATGTCTCAAGGGACACGAAAAATTAAAATGACAATAAAAAGAATAAAGTCCATGTCCGGGTCAGCGCGAAAAAGCCTGCAGGAAGAAACGATCAGCAGCCATACCTTGCACGCAGGGGCTTATAATTTGGATACTCGCGGGCAGGATGAGTCGCCTGTAATGACCATAAATGCATTCACTACGATATAATGGAATGCAGTTAGCGAGTCGGAACGGAAACGCTTTTCGCTGTTAATGGTTGGATGGTAACGTTCTGCCCACGAGGGAGCAACAACCCTTTGTTGCATGCTCAGTCACTTGTTGAAATGCAGCGAATGAATGGAGGGTCCACCAGGCGGATACGAAATGACTTGGATAGCTGAAAGTGTGGGAATGTCGGGGGTAGAGTCGCTATACAGTTGCACGGCGACAGGGTGCAAATGAAATGGTGGCAGCTCCTTCGAGCTAAGAAGAGGGGCTAACTAGATCTGTTCTAGCTTCCAAAAGATTATGTGCTTTATTTGAAAACAGATCAATAATACAAAATTGGAACAGATAATAGTTCCAACTCCAACAATTATATTATAGCTTCATTTGGCAATTTCCAAACAATTTCACCAACGCTGACACGAAAAAGTTTGAAAAACAAATGAACAAATAAAGCCGTAATTCCTTCTACACTACCTATAGTTGAATTGTTGCTAACAATCTTGCCGATTCTACATGCAGGCATTATTCGTTTGCACTTGGTAGTTCTACGTCACCCTGTGTTTGTTATAGACAAGGATCTGACTTGCAAACGTGGATGTAACTCAATATAGTTCCTCAGTTGAATATAATTAGACCACCTCAATCTTCTTCCACA
The DNA here is from genome assembly GCA_963942545.1 of Oxycera nigricornis. NCBI lineage: Eukaryota > Metazoa > Arthropoda > Insecta > Diptera > Stratiomyidae > Oxycera > Oxycera nigricornis. The sequence continues at coordinate 564,377 of OZ012659.1, forward strand.
CGTAGTCGACGCTCTTCAAGCCAAACTTGACTCCTTTGTTTAGGTTTTTTTTCTCGTCATACACAAATACAAATTGTTGCCCTTTCAAGTTTCTCGGTATCATCATCATCAACCCTTCTTCCTTTCGTGGTAAAGGGTTCGTTTCACCGGCATAAATCAACCTTATAAAAATCCGTTCCACAGGATGCACTCCTTTTTCGTTAAAAGAAGATATTGTTGCACAGTTGGCAGGTGGTTTAACTCTGATTTCAAGCTACCATTATACATTTTCATATGCTTACAGGTGTCTTTAACGTAAAGGAGTCAAGGATGAACGGATGGAGTTGTTAATGTAAGACATTGAAGAAAATATTGTTGGGAATGAAAAATATGAGGGGAGATATGTATGAGATGTTGTGAGAATGTAAAGTTTTTAGGCTGCGATTAGGAGCAAACAGAAAGGACAATTATTTAGTATGTGTGGATTGTGTTTCCTTGTTTACATTAACGTAAGTTTTTTATGTGATTAAAGCATCACTTGTTATATTTAGCTATTTAAAAATACATACACCGAAATGAAAAATTCACAGGTTGTGAATTCACACACGCGATGCTCGTTAAAAAGTTATTTATTGCTGATGTGTTTTCCGGCGATGAGATTTGTTTTAAAGCTGACTTTTCTTTCTTGATTTAAAACAATTGAAAGACGCAAAAAACGACAAATAATGAACGTAAAACTGAAATTAATGTTTAGACAATAAGGAAAGGAAGCTTTAAGATCAATTTCATTACTTCTTTCGCATTTGTTCACCAAAAAAAACAGTGACGCACTCTGGGGGTGTTCGGTGGGAAGTTTAGCTACGTTTTGCAAATGATTATGTAAAGACTAAAAAGTTGTATATAGATAAATGCAGGAAAAATTAAGGCATTAATGTGACAAATTCAAAAACCTAGGATGCATATAATATGACAAAATATGAAATTTTTTATTGCTTTTATTCACACAAAGTAACTTAAAGTAAAAAATTGAATTTTAAGACAAACTTCCGTTCGCTTTTTCGTTCGGTACGCTTTTTATGGACTCACTCCTTTGACTTTGACTTTTCGATAGAACATCCGTAAAGGAAGCTAAACTTCCAAAAGGAATCTATCCAACACTTGAAAGGTATTATTGAGCAATAATTCAATTGCTTTAGCTACGGAAAGAGAGGCAGATTTATTTCATTTATTGTTGAAGATATGCATACAAAATATTATCGATTCAATACTAACACCCAATGGAATTATTGATTGATTTTCAATAGTAATTGCTTGCTATTTTCTTGAAAAAAAATGTGATTTAAAAACATTTATTAGAGTTCATTATGTTCAATCATTAACCAAAACTCTCCTGTGATCTTTAAATAAAAGTTTGAATTTACTGCAAGGGCTCCGATCGCGCAATATTGTATTTCTGGACATGATTGGAAAGAATGAATTTAAAGCTCTGTCTGAAATTTCGTATCGTATTTCAACAGAAAATGGTTGATTCTCAACATAGCTGCCCTTGATGGCCCCTGCAATGGCATACCTCGTTGACTCGGAATTCATAAAGATTCACTGTTGATCCAAGGGTTAATCGTGTTGAAGCCAGCCTATGTCGACAAGAGTACTAAATTTGGTAGTGTGCCGCGTAGCCGGACATACTCGAACATATAAGGATGACCGAGACCTCCTTCATCAGATCGTTGACGTTGGAAAAGTCCACCGGGCGGATGCTTCGGCTGTGCCGGGAATATAATAGCCTGAATCCCGCGCTCGTTCCACGATCTGCGATCCGCGTGTCGCGATCATAGACCCCATTCTTGTACGATAACCTGCCATTATGTTGTCGACTCCACGCTCCGGATTTCTTCTTCGCTTCTGGGAATTCCTAGCCCCAACATAATTATGGAGGTCGACAACCCCTAACTGTAACCATCCTGTTGTGAAAGCAGACACAGCCCAAGTGGAAACAGCCGAAGAAATTGGAGAAAGAGGCGCGCATCGAAAAAGAATCAAAGAAAGGCGACACTATGCGCAAGAAATCCAACAGGCAGCATGGCATGGGAGACAACCGCAACCGTGGTGATGCCTGAATGGATTGCGGAACGACCACGGCGGGGCTGGGATCTTGTGCGTTTTCACTGCGTAGTGGTGTCCACGTACCCCATTCCCATTCCCATTCAATTCATTCCCGTTGATAATGTCCACATGATAACTTTCTTCGTTATCCAGTTCGGTGCTGTTCAGCTTCGAGTGTCGCTATGTAGGTCCTCAGGCATGCTGGAAAGAGGAGGCCGGGATCAAATTCACTGCAAATAAGTAAAATCGATGCCAAACGATAGAAGTCTTGCGAATCTTTTAAGTCACAGGGCTTGCCCCTACAAAGGGCCAAGAGGACACTAGAGGATCTAACAGATCACTTATCATGGACGATACATTTGAACGGCTGGACTGAGCACAATTGTCCAGAATAGCTTTGCTTGGGTCGTCACCTGGCGTATTGAATAACACACACTACTAGTCGATGCAAACCTGCATCAATCACATCATGGAGGAATGCTCAAAACAAAGCCTATCGAGCAGCAGGCACTTTGCGGGCTATTTAAACTACTCAAAAATTGTATCCATATTTCTTGTTTTAATCTACAGCCAACTATCCATGCCTTCCTTATTATTTGTTCTCTATAAGTCGAAATCCCTTCACTCTACGCCGAGACTTTAGCCTTCCGACAAACAGCTAGATAAGTAAGTAAGTGACCCTCGCTGGAATGGATACTAAAAATTGCTTGGGCCAGATCCGTTATGTTGTAAAGTTTAGATATTTTGGTGCGTAACCAAAATCAACATCAATTGTGGTGACCTAATGGGCTCCCTCACTGTTTGGAACTATCCAAACCTCGCGGCCTGTCTTCGTGTGCGCATCGATTCAGGCATGATTTTCTCAGGTGCGTCGAGATAAAGGTAGGCACCGCGTTTGGTTACCACATCACAGTTATGACGAAGACCAAAAGAGCTCCATGACTTGATGAGTCTTGTGCGTACGGAAAACTTCTTTGCCATTGTGCAAATCAGGGCCGGGACAAGATGTGTTGCCGCTTGATACTGAAATAGGGACCTTGAAATGATTAGCATGACTAGAACAGCTCGAACAATCAATTGCGGTTATAAGTTCCTCCGCAGAGTGAACGTCCTTTGAGAGATTGCTGTGCAGCGTAATTGTTTCAGGTTGAGAATATAGAAAGAAAATGAGCCAAGTGGTTAGCAATGATCACAATCTGAATCCTAAGAAATTAGTTTAGTTTCATCTGTTCTCTCTGTTGAACGATAAGAGTTAGTAGGTACCTACGCAATAGTCGTGACAATATCTCGGAAAGACCGAAGCTAGAAGCTTAGCTTCCGAATTGTTTATAGTAAAAGCGGGGGAAGTTTTTGTGATAAAAGTGGCGGTTATTCAGAATATGAAAACAGCACTCACTAACAAGCACTTTTCAGTTGATAAAAGCTCCACGTAAACCCTGCGATGCCCAACACACACTTATCAAAACATCCAGCCTGTGTTGAAAGATTGGGCTCTTCGCAACCTCCCTTCGTTCCAAAGAACTACACTGTATGCTGTTACGGCCGCGATGAGGCAATAAGCTGAAAAGTTATGACCTTTTTATTAGTAGGCCTACTAAGTTTGAATGTCGAATGTTGTTCGTGTGGGAATGATTTGAATACATGCCAAGGAGGAATCACACTAAACAGCGAACAAACACGGATACCTTCATACGTAGGATTGGCTTAAGTGTTTTTTTTTTCAACTTTGCCTGTGGCTTATGATATCTACAATAATTTGGATGGTAGTGAAATTTGGTAACCACGCGGTTAATTGCGGAGTGGTGGTTATCGAAGATATTATGTTTGTTTACTTGAACTCGAATTGTTAACTGGATACCCTTATAAGCTTGGCGTTGGATGAAAATGACAGAAAATTTATTGCAAACCTAAAATTTCCAAGAACGGCCAGGACCTCTTATACATTTGCCTCCATTGCATCCTTCAGATTCAGAGATCTGCGGTCAACGTTCAATAATAATACAAAATTTTACAAAATAGACTCGGCACACATAGAGACGCAATGGTCATCTTCTTTGAAAGCACAAGCAAGCCAATTAACTTGGACTTAACAACGTTCAACATTTGTTATTTGCAAATATTCATATATGCGATCCGAATGGCAAACCAACAATAAGTCTGCGAATAGTAGATAATAGGGTATCGGACCTGGATCATCACAAAACATACAAAAAGGTCTTACAGTCTTACGAGACTTTCTGATTTCTTAGGAGCCAATCTAATACTGATGGCCATCCCAAATCCAATCTATCCGAAGCTCATTTGCATAATTTTGCAAAAATAATGGAAATAGAGCGAAATTGCTGAATGCACACCTGCAAATTTTCACCCAAAATTCCAATTAGACTAAAATGGACTTGGATTTCATGTTGTGCTTTGTAATTTAGTCGTGGAAATAGCAGGCGACCCGATATGAAATGAATAGCTTTGGAAGATTTGGAACCTTTGATTTGCCTAGCTATTTATGGTTTTTTGAAGATTGCCCTTTTTCAAACTCCTTCTTCAATAAATTTTGATATAAAATGTTAAGGATGAAATTAAATTTCGAAGGAAAAAATTGGAAGATAAATTCAATCGTCGAAATGGTTACATATAAACAATATTATTTACGCACGAAAAATATTTGTGTAATAAACGTTGCATTGGAAATGAAAATGACTAGAAATATAATAAATTCACACCAAACTAATTTTTAAATGCTTTGGGACATGTTAAGCCTTGAAAGTTAACTCCTTACATATTAACATAATCGCAGTATTTTTTTGACAGCTGAATAATTACATATCTGTCTATGAGATCTTTTTATCTTTGGAGACATGCAAAACTCAATGTTTTTTAAATGCATAAAAGATCCACTGTGCATTCACATATATTTTCTGTTCACGAATAATTAAATCTCATGCTATTTTCTCCACCATTCAACAATATTTTCTACTACCAATTGGAAATACCGAACTAGTTTATTGTGTTTAGTAATTTTTTTTGTTAGTTTATTGTGTCCAGTAATTTTTCTTTTGATGACATATGTTCCCACCCTCCGGTTTACTCTAATTTTGCTTTACTTTCGTATTTTAGGGAGTTCAAATCAGATAAAAACATGCATGACAGCCATTCAGTGGAAAAGGGATTTAGTTATGCAGACAAATCTATTATTCATTCATTTTCTAAGATATCTCTTTGGAAAGGGTCAACTAATCAAGCAAAGAATTATTTTGGAATTCAGCTCGGGCATTGCGTAATGGAATGGAATTTTTCATTCGATATAAGTAATAAGATGAAAAGCTAAGCACCTGCACCTCTATACAAGATGCCAGTTTTAAAAATAAGACAAACAAAATTGTATCTACTATTGAGATCAGAAACTTTATCTACGCTTCATCAAGCGGCAAGCAGGTTAAACTCTCTCCTAAATCCTAAAGGAACAAATCCTAAGCAATCTTCAATCCGGAGCTCACGCTCACCGCCATAATTCAGCGCGAAAGATCTTGAAAGCCCCATAAAATACCCAAGATGAATCTCAACCACTCTAATCCTAAATCTTATCTAATCCCCAACAAACTCCACGTAGCATTCGAGGAACAAAACGCTACTGGCCTGCACGTATTTCTTAGCCTCTATAATGTTATTAACCTCTCGGATCCCAGCACAACCACCGCCACGGAAAGATACGCGAGCTAGGAATAAAAGTATATGTATTTTATTTCTACCATCTTTCATGTTGGGAACGAACATTTCGAGCGTCCAGATTTTCTAGCTTTGGCCCGGAAAAAATAGAAAACTTTCCGAGTCATGGATGGTGGTGTGTACCCAAAAATGTGGCTCCGTCCAGTTTTCGAACGTGTGCGCGGGCTATACCTTTGGTTGCCCGAAAACATTCGGATTTGGGGAAAGAATGGTCTGCATCGTGCCACGACCATTGTGCCGTGTTACACCACAAGCAAGGAGCAGCTTTCGAGACGCCTGAATACGAAGCGTCCATTGAGCACATACTAGCTAGACCCACGGATTTTGAAAGGCTAATAACTCATTTGTTGACCCGGACGCTCCCGGCACAAAAAGCTAATGAAAGACACCATGGTTGGCGTCACCGCCAGCGTCGCCGTGAATCTCGCGGCCATTCTTGAAATCCGTGAAACTACAGCTATCAATTTATCCGATAACGAAATTTTACGTGAGCTATTTGCTTTTCGGAATGGATGGGAAGACCTTGGAGCCTAGGTCTATTATGGGTAGTGGGTGGGCGTAAGTAATATTGCAGCATTCCCATTGAACAGATGCTAACGGATAGCTTGCAAGGACACTTGCTTCAAGTAAGTAGCTAGATCTCTTTAAAGAAGGTTTCAGCTACTTCTTCACTTCAACCCCATTGTGCTATTATGTTCGAATTAGCACATTGTCCTTTTAGCGGATGCCAATTTTCAAAGCCCTCCTAACTTTGAAGCTTCCATTTGATTAGATTCCCTGGTAATCAGAGATTACGCATCACACACTTGAATACGAAGCTAGTGTTTCCTTTACTCGAGCCGAAGGTCGCATGTTTGAGTGTCGATTCACGCTTCATCGACGACCAATATTGAAATGTTCGGTTTCGCCACTCAAACGAGTATTGCTAAGAACAAAAAACTTTTATCCGTACAAACTAATTCTTCTTGTGCAACGGCCCCTACTAGAGCTACTCCTATAGTGTACCTATGAACATATAGCATGAGAATCCGCAGCTTCACAACTAACGCTTACCATCGCCTGACTTCCTCTTGTTTCGAGCTTTTTGCCGCAATCAGGGCTCATCCTTCTTTGCTTCGTGGTGGAAACCGACAAAATGATGTTGCAATAGAGCACTCGTATGACGCATGCAACCGCGGAACGCCAAGTGATCGTGGGTAGGAAGTGATGTCTTCCGAAGGGGTGTAGGTCTCGCCAATGTACATATGTATCTACCAATATCCATCCGAATTACAATCATTTGATGACAAAGCAAAGCGAAATGGCTTTTTGTTGCCGACTATTCGCATGGGAAGCGCCTCGTACGAGGCTGCCTTGGAGGATTTACCATTGCTGCAGTGATTGCTTGTTGTTGTTGCGGCTTGAAAACGAAACAAGGACGCCGGCTAATTACCGTGATTATGATGGGATCTGGATGGCATTGCCGTGTTCGTGTCAGCGATCGAAGAGCCAAGTCAATGTGTGTTACTCACGAAAGCTTATCGTTCGGACTCCGTGTGGGCTGCTGACTCTGAATAGTTGTTAGGAACACCGACTTACATAAATCTAGCAGAGGGTAGGCATTCATGGGAGTATCACCTACGTGACTATGGCATATGGTGCGATGTTAAGCTATTTTGCAATGTCGAGCTCGGAAAACTGCAGGTACGAGTGAACTGAGAGCAGTGCCTCTAAAAATACCTATAGTTGTTAGGCGTCGATCGCTCCATTGTCAACTTTGCCACGTGAATTCAAGTAAATCAATCTTCCTTCGAAATAGAGCCGAAACGGCAAAATGAGAAATGCGTTAGAGATATTCTTTCGATATACATACATATATGATTTTCCAGAGATAATGACTGTTTCCTGGCGTGGTTCTGCTTGGGCCGATTATATTCTGCGTAGAACTATTGTCCTGCACACAATTTGAATCGCTGCCTTAAGACAACTCCTAGTTGTTTCCTAAGAACATACAACAATGAAAGAAAATCACTCCACCATAAAAAATGCAAAGCGAAACGATCCAAGTCCAATCTTCAAATTCAATTTCACACGAGTGGTTTTGTGCTGGAGAGACTGCCCAAGGTGCCATACATACGTGTTAGCGGGCTAGGTAAAAACCGCGCCCTAAGCCGAGTAAGTCTCCCATCGTTCTTCAGTGAAGTAGCGCCTTCAACCATCGCCTTCGCCATCATCACCGTCATATTAGCGGTGCGACTTCCCGGGCAGAAAACTTCATGAAGTAGAAACGCCGACTAATCTAGCATACATGTAATTGCTGATCTTCGGGGTGGAACGAGGCTCTGGCCACGCTCATCCGATCTGATCCTATCCTTTCCGTTGATTGTGTGCACCTCGAACGACCAACATCGCCAAAGGAATTAGAAACTCCAGATACAATCTTATACACAACGGGAAATGAATGGCTTTTCTAGGCGAAGACGGCTGGGACCTGGAGTCAGATCGCAGTTCTAATGCGCTCACAGCTCCGTGCTTGTCTATTCTTCTAAGATCTATCTTAGAAGGCTAGGCCACTTGCTCCGATTTGGGGTTGTTCAACTCCGCTGCTGTGCTCGTGAGACATTCGCCTCACATTCAAGATCTGCAGGCATTCTTGCTAGCCTTCATCATGCCTAGACTAACCTTATTGTGAACATATCCTAAGGGTTTTGTGCTACGTGAAAAGGCACGTTGAGATAAGCGAAGCACGAATCGATCGATACTCGGAAAAATAATAATTTTGTTTGAATCTGCTTCCGAAAAACAGCAACTTCTTGTAGATTGAGTCAATTGAGGATTTTATAAGCAATTCGTAGAATGTTTCGGAACAGCTTCTCATACTGGAAGCAAAATGTGCTAGTGCTAATCGCATTATTGTACTTTGAAACATCGATCTTGAATAAATGTCGAAATCAACACTGAATTGTACTGTGGAAATTTTTCGAAATTAAAATCTCCCCTACAGATTAGCTAACAACAAAAATACGATCGGGAAGATAAAATGAGCACTGGAGCACTTTCTTTAGCATTTTCATCAATGCTTTGTTAAGAGTTTTAAATTTATACTTGTATATTGTATCAACCTAATTTTTCAACATAAAAACAAACGTTTCGATGATTTTTTGGAGCATTAATTTGTCTTAAATACCCGGCAGAATGTTTCGAAGGAATGTTTTCTGAAAACATTCGCAGTAAAATGTGGCTGAAAAATCTTTTATATTAAAAATGAAGCTGTTCTGAAATTCTAAAATTTACATGATTTTTTCTCGGATCAATATAAAAGTTTCGAAAATATTCCCATTTGAGAATATCACTTATGACGTAATTGGAATCCTATACGAAGATGAAAATTTCAAAATATGTATGCATAGTGTTTAGTTTTTTTTTATAAAATATTCAGCACTATTTGTGGGAAATTCTTATGCAGATTTTTAATAATAATAATAATCGTTACAGCACAGCTTTGGCCGGAGCCTTGTGATAATGTTAAAGTTAACCTCATTTACTTGGCCGACGAAACACTAAAAATCAACCTGAAAATTCATTAAAAAATAGGAAATTATTATACTGAAAGTTTATTTGAAAATTCCACTTGGGACGTTGGTGGTTTTAAAACTTATAGTGTGAATCTCTTTTGAACAAAATGAGAGAGAAAATCAATTTAGATCCATCCCGTTGAGCATACTTAATTTTACATTAAAATATTACATTGAAACATGTTCCTCGCAAATTTGTGGTGTTGTTCATGAAATCGGCATTTTGATTTTATTGTCGTAAAAAACTACCAGGGTGAATATTTGAATTTGCCTAACGACAATTGCATTCAGGATTGTTTCATTCTTTATGATGTTTGCAATGAATTAAAAAATACTTAGTGCTTTCATAAAAACATACTATTGGGTGTGTGAATATGACTTCGCCCTTTCCCAACAGATGTCGTTTTCAGTGTTGCTTGCGGGGTCTAATTATTGGCAGCACTTGTATTTAATAGGACTATAAAGTGACATAAGTCAGCTGTCAAACGCACTGTGTGATATTTCAGATTATCCACTTATTTCGAACAATGCAATCCGATCTTACGGGAGAACGGTTCACTTCATACGAAAGTAACTAAATTTGGATTGATAATTGGATTGGCTCAAAAGATCAGGATTTCTCCAGGCAAGAAATACGTAAATTACCTGAAAAAAAGGCGAAGGATGTCGCTGCCGATGAAGCATACTTTTCATAAACTTCTCATTAATTTTCTAAACAAGCAAATGTATTTTATTTTAACAAAAAGGGCGGAGTCATATTCACACACCCAATATATACGTACTTACATTATCTACATATATGCTTTCGGAATAGTTAAATACACTCAGCAAATGACTTGTCTGTCAACGCTCAAACTCTGGTTGAGTGTTCTCGAAGACATTAAAAGGGTGCGACGAAAAAGTTTAGTTTAGCCGAACGAAGGTCAACCAACTAACAGTAAATTATCCTAGACAATTTTACTTCTTTCAAAAACTTTTCAACACCCACTGAAGTGCGCATTAGGTTTGAAGCACTCAAATCGGAGATATGGACGCAAGAATTTCCTGAAATACCTCCCAAGAAGAAGTCATGAGGCTTATATACATTGATTCACATCGTTGTACACATTGCTCCATTCGGAACAGAACTATGAGGCTTCACGTTTGGGAGGTTCCGGCTAACTTTTAAAAAAACCGTCGATACTTGCAAAGAATACTTCAACCTTAGCCAAACTTCGTACCCCATCCCATCGCTCACCGCCCATTCCGATCTTAGCCTTTTTTCGATCCTATGCTTTTAAGCATGCGAAAGGGGGATTGACGCAAGCAAACGGAGAACACATTTTCTAATATACTTTCTAAAAAATTATGCTACAGACGCTGGCGTCCAAGATCGATTCCCACTCGAAGTTGGCGGGATGGTGCAGGAGCGGATGCGAAAATGGTCGTTCCACGGACGCTTTCGAGCATCTCATTATGCTTCTTATCTCGGATGCAGTATCTTTTTATCGTTTGCTCGCCGCAACCGACATACTGGCCATCTTTCTGGGGATACTTGAGCGCAGAAGTGTCACTCACACTCACACTCCACTCCTTTGTCACCCGAATGGGGCGCAGGTTGTAAAAAGTTTCGAAATCCAAGTGTGCGGTTGCGTCAAGTGGACGCCGCGCCGCGCGCAGTCACAAAGGCACAAATATTTGAGGAAACTGTTGTGACACACTAGGAAAGCTCGGGGCTGAATAGTTTGCGGCAACATTATAGCCCCGAGTATCTATCTCAGCCCATCGCTAGCAGTGGAGGAGGCACACATAGGGCACTTGCGTAGGCCGCAAGATCCACGACAAGCCCAAAAAGAAACTCCTAAGAAAATTGATGGTAACAAGTAGCCGAGCGTGGCCTAGTTTGCCAAGCTGTAGAAATTTGTCGTCTTGTTGACCGGTGAATCGTCAAGAGTAGCTTTAATTGAAATAGGTGGTGAGAACCGACGTGAGCCAACTGATGACGAATGTACTAACTTGGGTATATGTTCTGCACACTTCTGGGGATTGTTTGAAGCACCCAGATATGGGTCTATTCATTATTAAATCGAATCGAGCTAATCGTGCCCTAGATAGCAGACTTCCTGGCAATGGCAGTACGCCGACTTACTCAAATATTTTTGGACTATTTAAAAACTCTTCCAGAAACTCTTACCTCTTAGCCGAGGTAAATGTACGTTAAATTACGTTGGTAAAGGTTCAGATTATGGCCTCCACCCTCGAAGGGAGCGGGAGTAGGGGGTTTGATGAAAAGAGGGGGTTCTCCTACTATTATGGCATAAAAAGTTCGCGGCGGTCACGGTCCCATGAGAAGTTATGTGGATTACCCCACTAAAAATGGCTATTTTGCCAATTTTCAGAGATCATATGAAACCGTAAAATTGATCTGGGAAGTGATTTTTGGACTTGTTTGGAAGTCGAAAAAATGTAAAATAAATTAAAGAATTTTTTTTATAAAAAATGTATAAAAAAACAATAAAAAAAAAATTAAAATATTATAAAAAAGTTGATGAATGTCATCGTTTCATCCTCCCGCGCGGGTGGGTGAAGGGGCCGGGGCGGTGGGAAGGGGTGCATTTTTTTTGAACATTTTAAATATTCATTATTTTTTTCAAAGTCAACGAACATCCTTACTAACTGTTGTTACAGCATCGTTTCCAAGTCTCGTAGAAACCAAGTCTCGCCCAAAATTAGCGATAGCCAACCAAATACCTTCCGCGAAATGTGCTAAGTAGTGCAAACCAGCATCTCTCGCCGCAGCAGCATCCAATCGCGGGCACACAGATAAACATCTTATCAATTCAGCGCAGCTTCGCGCCTCGCTGAGTAGGTAACTGTAACATCTTCGGCCAGGTAAATTGCCCACGGACATGCACGTGTTTGCAATTGTAACGGGACATAACCGGTCGCGCATCCATTTCGGAATTCCGGTAGCTGCTGCCATCGACCAACACAAGAGACGATCAAGCGGGCCCAAGAAGACGACGACGACGAGATCACTTGAAAAGCGAACTTGTTTTTCGCTGCGCGCCCAACCCAACATCACGCCAGCTAAGTGGCTTTTTGCTGCTTTTGTTGCCAGAGTTTATTTTTGTTTGGTGCCCCGCTCAGATGCAGGAAAAGAAGTGATGACCCAGAGCTCGCCACGATCCACGCACGATCGCCCCCACCCCCCGCGCTGAGGTCAAGCGAGGAAACCAATTACAGCCGATAAGCGAATCTGGCGAAATTACAATATTACAGCGAATTCCACAATAGTCGACAATGGCCCAGTCTGAGAAATAAATTTATCCATATTATTCTTCATTCGATGAAGCCATCGACATAAATTGTTAACCCCGCAAATCGTCCCTGACTATAGATTGAATCTAGCATTGGGACTAATTGCCCGAAGATAGTCTGTTGTTATGCAACCTAATCTGGAATCCTTTGCTTACAAGCAAAAACAAAATTGTCACTTAGGCCTTTTCGCTGTTGCTCGTGAGCCCTTTCTTTGGCACGTTTGGTTCAGCCTTAAGAGAAAGGACTATTATTTCCCTATAGGGTGTATTTTAATGTGTGAAGGACTTCCAATAGGAGCAACTGTCCATTCTAGCTGTTTTTGTTTTTCTGTTTAACAAGAATGATCTACATTTACTTTGAAAATCGTTTGTCGATTCTCGTGATTTACATGGACCACTTTTGCGATTTTGACGCACTTAACATCCCCAAGAGACATATAGCATCAATGCCTAATCAATAACAATGCCCATTCGGGGAAGCTATGCTGCGAAAACTTCCTTCGCAGTGTTGTGTCGTTGCTGTAAACTTGAAGCGTGCGAAACATTTTGAAATTTTAGTGGAGCCATAGTCAGTATTCAAACTTGGCGAAATATGTTTTGGAGACCATTAGAAGGCTACTGTTTTGTGTAAGAGTATCCGCCACTACCGTTTCAACGTTGTCTACATTCGGCGATCGAGGGTTAAACAGCCTAGGGAACTAACGCATTGTGTAGCTACATCAGTAACGAACCGCCAATTTGACGATGGCGATCTTTGGTTAATTGGTGAGTGGAAATGATCGCACGAAAACAACACAAACGGAAGTCAACAATCTCGATAGCTACGTGCGTATCGAGGGGAGGACACCTGTGCAGTGTACAGTAGGCCATCATCGAACACGCGAGAAGTGGAGGAGACCGTGGCGGCGGCGAGTCGAGTCAACGCCGATGAGGCGCTCCTTGAGGTGAGTCGACCAGCAGCCAGATGAAATTTATGAATGAAAAGCATACCCACTCTCGACTGCGAAATACGCAAGAGATCGGCGAATGTCTTCATTGTTACTCACCCATTCTGACCGGGGCAGGGCAGTTTCGTTGTAAGTCATTGTGCCTCGGAGCGGTTGAGTTGTCTCAGATGCTCGACTTCAGCTGGGCGGACCACGAATGCTGGTAGAAAAGCCTCGTCGGTCAAGAAATGGTAGCCACGCTCGACGCACTGGTCCATCTACCACCCACTGGGCACAATGGCGCAGAGACAGCACTCAATCCTTACCTGGTGCGAATTGGTTCACACATGCATGGCCGCGCAACGTCTTTTGCCACTTTTCTTAGACTTTTCAGCGGTTACCACTCGGTCAATGGCGCTGGTGAGACCGCATCGCCGACCTCATTTGCAGCCCACAATAGAGGAATTCAAGGTCTTTCTATATTTAGCGTAAACTCGCTCGTTGCAAGCACTCACTCCGGCATGGCTTGCTTGCTATAGCGAAATTAGAAGCCAAACATGTATGGAAATTTATTACGGCGCGCGTCTTCATTCATGGGTTTCTGTGCGATACATGGCGATTAGAAGTGCTTACTCATCGCGCACCATTGCTCGGGAACTGCTTCCGCGTGTGTTACTCCGTTTTGCATATTCCAATGCGGCCGGATCCACTGGAAATGCAAACTTTCGTGGCACTGAAATCGAAATGTGGACAAAGCGCGTGGTCTGCACTATTGAGTATTGCCCAGACAGTGGCCAGACGAATTCTAGCATTTTTATTTGTTTCTTGGTCAACATTAACTGTCGGTGGTGCTTACCCCAGCTTCTGACATCTCCATCGATACTCCCATGAACCAAACGTGTCTCCAAAGCGTTACCCCTATTTATATTACATTTACGGTAAAAATGACATTCATCATTTTTTTATGATTTTCTAATTTTTTTATATGTTTTCTTACACATTTTGCAAATATTCAAAAGATGTAAGCAAGGCAATCACTTCCTCGGTGATGCAAAATGCAATGAATTATATGATTAAGTTTTGATGAATTCTCTTAGCGAAATTCAAAATTCTCATGAATCAGCTTAAAATGTCCAAGGGAAAATGCCAATTTCGTTTTCATCATGTTTTCAAGCTCTTGGCGAAACAGATGCCGAATTACTCGGAAAATCCTATTGAATGATTGCTGCCTCTACAACTCTCATACTACATATTTTTCTGAATGTTAATTCAATCCAATCACAGATATATTACACGCGCTTCAAATTAGCCCGTTTTTTTGGAAAACGATATGCCAATTACGGTTAAGGCTCGCGAATCAATCGTTTTATAGATTTACGCAACCCAAACAAAGAAAACAACGCATAAAAATTAGATACAAACGCTTTTCATTCTCGATTGTATCGCCATCTCAGCGCATGGGTTTGAAATTAGCTCCCACGAAAGGACTTGCAGCTCCAAAGCACAGCAGTCATAGACCTTCCTTAAAAACCTGGTCCCCGAAGATCACGATGACCAATTCATCCACGCATCCACCCAAATCCCTCCACCATTCGAAGCTGTTTCTGCTCGTGGTCCATCCATGTTCACTGTTGCGTCCAGCGTGCAGGGTTCATTGGTCTTTCCAGTTGACCACTCCGCATTTGTTGGCGTTTTTGGTGTTATTGTGGTTTTCTATGGCCACCACTATTCTAGACTGTTGTTTTTTTTCGTGTGCGGCCTCTTTTAGAAGAGTAGTGCTTTGCTTACTCCGCGATGCTTCCAGGTTTCATGCACGCTCCCCTTCCCTTATCCAAGCCTAGCTTTTGCAGGCGCTTTTCTAGTCAATTTTCTTCTTTTTTCTCGATTCGCGTCATAGTTGACTCGATT
This sequence comes from Oxycera nigricornis, assembly GCA_963942545.1. NCBI lineage: Eukaryota > Metazoa > Arthropoda > Insecta > Diptera > Stratiomyidae > Oxycera > Oxycera nigricornis. The sequence continues at coordinate 579,869 of OZ012659.1, forward strand.
CTCGATATACGATGTGAAATAAACAGTCATGGTTGCCCAACAATAGATGAGGTGACTCTATTGGGGTCGATACGACGCTGTTAAGGTATCGCTTACCTCAGCCAGCCACGGTTCTGCGCGTGCAGGCTGGGCTGGTTTTGGATTTCCGAAATTTACAGGGCTCATGGAAAAAGCCAAAGGTTTTAAGTCGATTTCCTAATAGGCAAACCGAACTAATATTTGAATATTTGATCGGGCGCATGAAATTCATATAAGTAGATGTTCATAGAAGTGGTACCGTGAAACGCAATTATGTAGGATGCCGGCGAAGGGTGAACTGAAATTCAGATCTGTTGGAAGCAATTGCCACATTTGCTTCTTAGTTGGAGTGCAGTTAGTTAGTTACATGAACCGCACGGCGTCTTCAAGCTAAACAGCTGAATGCATGAACTGTCCAAATAGCGCCGAAACTAAACAAGCTACGTATGAACTAGTGTGACCTGCATCGGTTGGCGTTTCAGCCCTAAATCACGTATCATTAGAAGTCCGCACGCACTCTGGTTTGGGAGTGTGCAGGCATCTTATCTGGGCCACAAAGCAGGTGTCAAAGACCTTCAAATCGAAGCAGCTTTTAAACAAGCCAAACAGTCGTTTTTTCATCCGCAAATTGTTTTTCTAGAAAAGCTCATACTTTATCCTAGGGATACCTATATGTAACATAGGGTGCTTGATTTACGACATCCGTAATGGTTTCGAGGCGAGGCAAGAAGACTGGCATCGAAAGATCAATCTTGTGTTCGCCGCTTGCGCAGAGCAAACAGCATCTTCAGGTGGTGGTCATGGAGCTCTAATGGATCCTACTTTGCCCATAAAATTATGCATAAAATTTTAAGAAGGCAATCCATTCTGCTCTTCGCATTTGTTTAGCGAAGCGATAGATGTGTTCGTGAGCGAATTATTGGAGCCTCCTTTGAAATTCGCGGGTATGCAGTCAATATTTGCATAGCTACAAGTCAGCCAAAGTAGGCAAATTGATAAACATATTTGGCGATTTGACAGTTATGCCGCAAGAAAAAAGAAAACAAGATTCATAGTGAACCGTGAGAATCTTCTCGGTGATTAAAATGAAATGAAAACTCTTCCTCGAAGGGTTTCATCTTTCTTCTATAAGTTTTCTTGTTCAACTGACTCAAGCGGATGAAGAGCTTTAGTCAATTTCATGTTTACCCTAAATACGATTTATTTAGAATTTTCTTTGGACACTTATATGTATATCGTATGTAAATGACTTAAGGCATATATGTATATCATCCATCGATTTAAGCTAGAGCTCAAACAACGCTAAAGTGTCCTGAACTCTATTTTCCCTATTGAATCCTACTTTCACATCAAAAATCAAAACAACTATCAACTCTTAAAAAACGCGATGAGGGAAGCATTGCTAGGAGCGACAAAAAGTTACCACGCTGAATTTCATGGATGGAAAACTTGTGAACTGTGCTCCTGAGGATTTTCCACACTCTATACTCCCCTTGAAAAAATGGAACATTATGTAGTTTTCATAACAAATTTTCTATTCACGCTTCGCCAACGTCCCACACCCAGTTCGGGTGCACAGCTCAGGGCGCATTGAAGGTCTGTTGTCGCGATGTCGTGGATGCCGCCATACCAATCTTAGAGGATCACTTGAAGCGTGGAGAAATGCTTCCAGAAAACGTTTTTCGCCCACTGCTGCGGGTACCAGCAGATTTTCCATGCTTAGATGGTATTCGATTGTAATGTTTGGTAAGTGTGTATGCTTACGGGATAGGGAGAGACACCCTCGTACAGGATGTCCTTTATTCAAGAAAAGATTACTATACATGTGCATGACGACGATCGAGAAGAGACGAGTGCCAGACACCCATCATGCCTGGATAGTTGCGATTCCCGAATGCTCTCGACTACAACCTTAACTCTTGCTAGCCGTGGTGAGATGAATGAATGGTTTCGAGTTTATTTAAAGAATCCAGTCTTGACTTATACGACTATGGTAGCTAGGAGTCGAATTGATGTGCTCCAAAAGATGCACACCCTTCCTACATTGTGCCATTTAGTGAAAGGAGCTTATTTGGATGCCGATGACTTTGTGATAATAAGCGATTGTAGCCCATCATCCCACAATTTACCTCCACGTATACTTGCATACATTCAGATTTCATTTTCATTCAAGATCGTTTCCTGGCGAGGGTGATATCGTTTTCACAGCGATCAAGAAAAAATCATGATCGGCTACCACTACTTCCTCTGCAGTTGTTCTCATGATTTCGTATGCAAAGTGTATTCATAGAATCCAAGGAAATAAGGAAGGTTGACCCGAGTCCTGTTGATTACACCCCTTGCGCAATCAATTCTGTCTCAAGCGGACAACGAACAAAGCGCGGCAGGAAGGAACTGAGCTGACTGACCCCTAAACGATCACCCCACCGAACTCTCTCAAAAAACTACCAATCGGAACGAAATTAAAAATTCAAATCAAATCCAATTAGGGTCATCCACACGGGAGTGTATGCCCTGAGCAAACCAAAGGTCCGAGAATTGGATAATTTATCGCTTCAGGAGTTTCCCGAGCGGGGAAGTATGAGATCGCATTGACGCAGACTAGACAGGGTGCATAAATGGGCCAGCGAGCCAATAACAATAGCAACAGTGCAAGGGGCAAGGAAAGTTTGGTTCGGGGATGAAATTCACGGAAGCAGCCACTCGGTCGATTCCTTCGAGATTGTAGTTTGTGATTAGAGCAATCCTTACAACCATTGACTTCCTGTTCAGGCATTTCAAAGGAGCATTTCAATGTAAATATATGTGCGACTTTTCGACGCGCAAAAGGGGCGATTGTACAGCATAGGCAGATTGTTGCTTCTCTACGACGCACTGTTGTTTTATCATTTCCACCGTGTTCTGAATGGTGTCGTAGCCTTTGGTATCTTAAGATTGTAGGTTTCTTACCGTCGTCATGCTTCAGTCCACTTTCGAATGGCAATTACTAACGACTTTTCCAATTTTGGATAAAGCTACCCCTAAAAGTATTTATTAAGCATTAATTTGTATTCTTCGAAACAGGACTTCTATTTGCATGCCACAAAGATCAGCTTTGTATGACGTAAAGCTGTTTGGGCTGTTATTGTTGTTTTGTCGGTAGTTTATTTGCTAAGTCCTCAATTCAATTAGGTATCATTTTTTATTTGGAGACAATCGCAGAGTATGATTTAAGAAAGAGTACAGTAAAATCAGCAATATCTTTAAATTTCTAGAACGCAAACTAATTGAAATATTTTCAAGCTTATCTTCGTCCTGATGAAGCTTAATTCGTGATTTATTTCCACAAAATAGAAAATATTGGGTCATATGAAAAGTCTCCGGCGTTTTTGTCACTAGATAGTGTTGATGCCCAAACATCGGGCAACAATTGTGTCAAACAAACGTGTGTTGACATTTTAAGCTAAATTTTTTGTGAAGATAGTTCTGTAATTTGCCGTTCGTTTAAAAAGTTATATTGATTTGAAAATGAGTGAAATATCTGAAGAAATACGCTATGTGATGATTTTTTTCTATGAAAAAGGTAAAACTACCATCAATATAATCTTTTCAATTTTTTAGGTTTATATCAAGTGAAAGAACTAGCTTGTAGAATGTTGACGCACCCTTTTTCAGTAGCAGTAGATATGTAGCGAAGCGCTAGCACGATCAGTTTTCTTCTATGTGGTATAACTTCTTTCTATACTTTGAATTTTGGTTTACAATTTTCACAGTACACTATCAAATATTTTACTTTCAAAATATGGTAAAAAATAAAAAAGTCGCAAATTTTTAGTCGTCACACCGCAATACACTCTTAATCGACAACGACAATATTTATTAATCTGAATTTTCACAGCATGGCCGAATATTATGTCTACACCATGTTTGTAAATATTCGCAATTTTCCTTTTCCAAGAATTTTTACTGTTTATGGAAAACCGCAGTGCCATTAAAAAGTCAATAACTGAAACCATAATTTTAAGTTATAATAATAGTAAGCTGCACAATTGGAGCGAATCAAGGAGTTGAAAAGGATAGGTGGAAGACATGCCCATAAAGTGTATTTCAATCTATTTCATTGATAGTGGTTGCAGCTACCGCAACAATAGAAGCAGGAAGCAATTATCGAGACTATACGTGCAGCTCAGATTGAAGTTGGCACTCACAGCTTCAGACTTCCCTTCCAGTCAAAAGTTTGATGGCTGTTCGTTCGCATCGTGATTGTCGCATATTTCAGTTATTTGTGATTTTATGTTTCTATTCCGCTTGTGTCAATTTCAGCGAACGAGTTTCTCCTCCCATAGATGGGACCAGTTGAAGACGTAATGGGTTGGCAGGTTGCCTTTTTATTCCTGATTCTGAAAGTTCTGGCGGTCGGGCACACAATTGTGAGCTATTATCAAGGTAGTCTCTAGATGTTCAGTGTGGCTTCTTCATGTTCACATCAGTATGAGAAACTTTCCAGAGGGGATCTAATAGCCAAGTCAGTCATAACAGATAAAGTGCACTGCCTCTAACGATGATCATGTGCTCCATTCGAGCATCAAGCGGATCCATTCTATCCCCTAGCCACGGACGACTGGTCTATGACGAATGCAAACAGGAAAAGGCTAGTCAGCAGAGAGCTTCTGCGGCCCTGCAGGCTAACTTACCGTCGACTTTGCAATTGTATAAAACACATTAACATGAGTCGGGACCAGAAATGATATCAAGTTGCACACCGTCACATGAACTATACTTAGGCTGTGCTGCGATTGGGTGTACCACCTTTCTGATGCGTCCATGGATCCATGGAGCGAGGGGTGTTCGTCGAACTCAGTGTCGCATTGTTTGCTGCTTATGTGAAAGGCAGCACAGCAACAACAGGTGGCACAAGGCTCGGATACAAATGCGAAATCAATCACATCGAGATGCAGATCGCACAGCATTTCATTTGCGATTTGTGCCACCCGCGCCTGCTGCCACTCAAGGTCATGAGAGCAAGCTTCCCCATTACAAAGATGTTTACTTGCACTCACTTTCTTTTCTATCCATCAAAATGAAGAACCTCCAAGGAGTATCCACGCCAAGGTTCAATCGTATAAGCTGTATCGGGGAGCCACACTCTTCGAAGTCCAATGTTCGATGGTAGAATTGGAAGTCGCTGGAATCTTGGGATTATTTGCAACGCTGGATCCTTTCAAATCGTTTGAATTGCGTTTCAAGATTACAAACAAACTAATCAACCTACACTCCCTCTATTTTATGATACTCCTTCGCCAGCTTCCCGCCAGCCTTGATATGTCGAAGGAAAGTCAACATTGAAAATTCCTGGACAACAACGACAACGCCATGGGATGCGCATTGTGCTGCGTCCACGCCACTCTCAAGCCAACCCATCCGATCCCGGGCATCAGATTGCGCTGCTATTTGATCGTCGTCGTTGAAATGATCGCAGGTGAGGATGAGAGGATGTCAGCCGCCCAGGTACCGATCGCTGTGTTCGACACGAGAGGAGATGCACGCCACGCATCGCACATGCATCAACTGCAGGCGGTGTCAATGCACGGGTATCCCCGCGCACGTGCACACTCGAGGTCCACGCACGGCACCAGCGTGCTATTCGGATGCATCCCGTGGCTGCAACCAGGGAGCCATTTTAAAGTGTTTCTGATTCGCGGGGAGTGCCGGAGACGCGGATTGGATCACTGCAAGCAATCGAGTCCTAGTCCTTGACTTAGGGGCGAATGAACTCGACAAGCATCCAAGTACACCCTAATGCGATGATCACACCAGTCCGGCCGTACTGTTGATGATGCACTTTATTCTCGGATTTTATGGGACGGGTTTCTGGGGCTTCTTCGTGCAGTTATCCTTAGGGTTGGTTCGACGCACTCAATGTATCGATACGGATGGCGGGCGTATTGTGAGTGAGTCGGAATGAGGAAGTATAGGAAGCAACGCCACTAACTCGCGATCATGAGGTCGTGTGTTCAATCGTCGGTTTTTATTTTTGAATAATTGTGTAATTAGTTAAAAGTAAATCAGCAATGTTCAACTACAAATCATCGTGATCGTGAGTTAGTGGCACTGCTTCTTACACTGCACCGCTTCTGTTAGGTGCAAAAACTTACTAATCGATAAGCGACGCTAAAAACTTCAGAAGCGTTTTTCTCAAAAAACGGGAGGGTGTTGCGGTCTAATATTTTAAAAATCGAATATCCTTAACGTCTTCTACTTATGAGCTAAATTTCATCGAGATCTGAGAGGACGATGCCGTGCCTTCTTATTAGCCACTCAGGCCGGGAATTCATAGAAAACATCGTGGATCTACAAACTTTGTTTTACTATTGTGATCAAAGCGCAACATCTTTCATGGCAAAGAAAATGGACTCAACTTCGCAATTGAAAATTTTTCCGATTTATTTTGCAAACTGCAGAAGTGTCTTGAAGTATCAGCTAACCACCATACCACCTAATTTTCATCCTTTCCCAATCGATACTCCTCCGAAACGTGCATGGCTGGGAGACCTTCACCCGAGATTTAAATGCCACACGTCTGATTTTCTTTCCCATGCCTCGTAAGGATCACCCAGGAACGTTCAAACAAAGAGCAAGGCAAAGTAAACGGAATGGCGAAAATCATCGTTCCACGGAATCCGGAAAAAAACCAAGAAAACCCATTGTAACCGGTCCGGGGATACAATAAGGAAAAGTCATCCTCGTCGAGCGCTTCGTGCATCGAGTCTCCCCTGTTTTGCCGCCCCGGCCAACCGGCCGTGGCCTCCCTTTCCCAGTATGTATGTGAGGTTGCGCGCGCGCATCCTATTTCCATCCAAGACGTGGTCCGTCCGACCGCAAGATCCCATGACGGAATCGGTCGCCGCCTTCGTCGTCGCCGCCAGTTTCAAGGCAATCTCAGAAAAGGCGCTCAAGATGCATCGAGGGGTGGCTTTGTGGCTCGCCTTGCGTTGGCTGGCAACGATAAAAGCCGCTTCGAGATCGCAGCCAAAAGGCAAGTGATCTCGCAGGAACGAAAAGAGACCACGACGATCGTGCCCGCAATGGGCAACAAGACGGGAACATGAAAAACTTGCCGGGGAAAATGCTGGCGTCGAGGATGACGACAGGATCGGCGCTGTGTGAACCGACACAGGATCGGATTGGGGAGAAAATCCTGAAACTTTCAGTTGGACTCCAGCCGAACTCTGAGATTTCAGGGAAGGTGTGCAAGAGTCCAGCCGCAAATTCAGGGGCTGGCAATCGAATTTTCACGTCACTTTCGCAATACTATGGGCATTGGTTTAAATGTGTGGTACTTAGATATAATTTTCCATTCTTCAAACCCCACTTGGCCTTTTTTCAAATTTTAGCAATCTTGATGAGTCTAGTTACTTGTTTCCAGCAAAACATAAATGCTTTGTAGACTTGTAAACACAGGATGCTATTCATCATACATTTTGCGTCTTTATCGAAGTTCTTACGAAGTTCATTTATAATGAAGCCAATAATTGAGAGGTGTGCTGGAATTCTGAAACAGGGTCACCTCTCCCTGAGATTTGCTTTTGTTTCAAGAGAAATTTAAGTGTGGCTCATTTCAATGAAAAACTTAAGCTTCAGAAGAAGAGCTGCCCACGACAAATTTCCTGCGGAAAAACTATAATATAATACGGTAAACTGTCCTGAGCAGAATGAGGTTTGGTAATTTACATACGTTTGTCCGGCAAACACTTTTGTTGCGAATTCAAGATGGCGTTGGCGGACAACTGGGCGGCCGAAGTATAAAGAGATTGGGTCCTGGACGTTGAAGGAGCATCGGTTAAATGCTAATTAGATCGTTTGAATCGACTGTTCATCACGAAGCCACTCGCAACAATGAATAAAAGCAAATGTTGACTGAATTTTCGCGCCTCGCTTTTATCAAATTTATTATGTGTGTGTACAACATATTCAGCGTTTTCCCAAAAAATCAATTCCATCCACGCGCGGTCCATTTTTCACCCCGAAAAGGTCATTGAAACGAAGCAAGCAGTTTCCTTGCTACATCTCGACTTTCTTGGACGATAAACACAACAATCTTTTCCTCTTTTTATCAACACATCTAAAGTGTTGGCCGGGGTCACTGTGACCATATCATTATCGTAATGTTGAGCAAGCCTCCTTTCGTAATCGGGAAAAAGCGCCGCGCAGTCATCATCACTCTGGGATTTTGGGTTTTGACTACGCCGCGCTTGTTCGCCACCATGTCCAAGCGGGCGTTTATGACCCACTCCAAGCCACTCATATGGAGAGCTCAGTGGCCAGGCTTGTGTGGATGAGCTTCCACAAGACCATGTCCATGATATCCATTCGGATCGTCCGTCGTGAGCAGCAGAAAAAATACTTGAAGCCAAAACCGCTCGGACCCCATTTCTATCTTGTGTGCGCGCATAGAAAAGCATTAGACGCGTCCGAATGAGGTCGAAAGTCGTAAACAAGGCAAAGCAATCTGATCTATTCACCACCGAAGTGGTACCTGTTGCTGAGGAAAGATGGAAAAGATACGCGGGTCCGACGACGGTTCTCGGCACACACACCTGAGCCGCCCGAAACGAACCAAGTCGCGCCGAGCTGGGGTTCTAAGTCAGCCAGATCCACTTTTGGACTTGACTTCTTCTGCTGAGCGCTGGAAGTGGTGGCTTACCTCGACCGGGTAGGCATGTATGTTTCTAATGCCTAGCTTTATGGCCAACTCGGTGGCTGCCTTTCGCATCGCTTTAACCCTCCAGCAACGTGTAATTCTAACTCCTTGAATTATCCTCGCCTGCAGCTTGAACTAATCTTGGGCAATGTCCACACAAAACTCGGATTGGCAAACATGGCCATGTCCACTGATGAACTATGGAACGGAGATTGAGTTAGTTCCATAACATCTTGGCTTCACTTTTGGTCGAAGGGTTAACAGCACGTTCGCACCTTAGAAGCCGAAGAGTGCACTCCGATTCGCTGGTACGCGTTCAACAAGTGCAGTCGAGGAGCAGGGTATTTGAACTTAAAAGAGGTCGTTTCGAGCTTTCGGCATTTCGGATATGGCGGTGGAGAATATGCTGCCTCCCCCCGAGATAGCTGGCGTGTTGGCGTTCCAGCATTGTCCTTGCTGCCAAAGCAGTTAACTCACTAAACAAAGTTGTGGACGACAATCAAAGCTCGAGAACACGATCCTTTACGGGGTGGATTATAACTACCATAGCTACCATCGTACTTCGGTTCTAAAAATATCGTTACCGCACAGCATCTAGGCGTCATCATTCGAGCTGTATTTAAATAAGCTGTGCGATTTTCTATTTCCGAAATGAAATCGTCAAGCTTGAATAAAATATGGAGCTTTGCGCCGAATGTAATTTGCATGTGATATGAGCTCACAGAGTTGATTGGAGAAATTCTCCCAATGGTCAAACCGGCTAGGACTTAGCCAATTGTAGGCTGTTAGCCTCAAATAAATACCATCACGAACAATATGGACTCGGCGAGCAGACAACGAAAAAACGTTACAGATCTTAGAAAAATACCATCATCTCACACACCTGTGACACCTGTATGGGATCTTCTCATGGCTATGGCTAGCAAACAGGCGAGAGGAAAAACTTCAAATTGCTTCCCTTATTATCGCATGGTCATTGAACCTCCTCAGCGTGACGTAACAGGTAAACGTTAGAGGTAAGGCGAAGGCTCACCGCACCCCACCTACCTAGCCATGGTTGCCGAGAGGAATTAATCGGATCGGATCCATCCCAAGTAAGTCCTAGCTGTAAATGAAATCTTCACGTCTACAGGCACGTCTTCAGGCGCTGCTAGGGAGGAGTGATTGTAAAAGTCGTTAGATTAGATATTAGTCGGCATGTTCAGGTACAGGCATAATATAAGTACAGGCTCGCAGGCCTGTGCCGCCGCAAGGAAGAGGACAGCCATCTGATAGTGGATGCTGGCCTTTGTTATTTACGGCCATCGCGTACTGTAGCAATAACATGATGAAGCGTTTCGCGGATGCGAGGACAAAGGAGCGGCTTAAGTCGCGATCTGTGCTATTGAACAGAGCGTCAGGGTTGCTTTCCCGAAAGGAGTCAGCGAGAGACACAATGGGATTTGCTCCATAGACGGAAATCAAAGTGGTATTATTCAAATGATAGATGGTTGCCTCTTTGGAATGCGGGCTTGGAGAAGAAGCAATTAGCGCACTTTAATTTATATATCTTTCAAAGCCATGAAGGAATGAAAATTGGAATAGAATGGATAAACAAACATGACTTTGTCGGTTTTTGCATTTCTTTTCTGAGTAACATTTGAAGACCAATAAAAAAGCTACCAAATCAGCCAAAATTATGATAGTCCAAGGAGTCATAATTGGGTAGACAAGAATTATCTTAATAGTGTGAATAATTTTAATAAATCGAAAAATATTATGTGCCAATATCGAGGATATATTTATGTTGAAAATTAATGGCGAAATTTTGGGTATGGACGTCTTCAAAAATATCAACTTCAGTGTTAAATGGTAGCACGATGATGTTCCAAGGCACTTGTTTTTGAAACAATGTTCAGACATGAATATCAACTTAATCATTTGTTTTTTCAAAACAACCAAGAGGTGATTTCAACAAAGCCATGTAACCTACTAATATGACCATATGCATTTCCAACTCAGGACACTACTTGAATCTGACATAATATGTTGCTTTGCACTTTCAATAAGAATTTGACCAATGTTTCTCTCACGAATTCTACCCATCTTACAACAGTACCTATCAAACAAAAGCATGCCAATGTGATGTGAACATTTTGCTCTGCTTTCAAAAACGTAAATCATACCGCAAAGTTTCGAGCGAGATGTAAAAATGCTTCAAATAGTGCAATTAGATTTAGTTTTTCTGAAAATTATGCAAAATTCAATGGACATGTGGTCTTATATGTTTTTATATAAGACCATTGGTTGGAAAAATAGGCTTCGAAAATATATCATTTGATTATAAAAATATTTTCGCTCTCTCTTTCTCTAATAATCCTTGGAGATACTTTTCGACTTTGTTGCTTATAATATGCCCTTGTTTTAGACACCAAATATCATCTATTCAATGTTTTACAACTAAAATGTTTCAACTATACCTCAATATTAAAATACTGTAGGATCAGAGTATCTGAAATCATAAAACGGATAGTGGTAGAATTACACAAAAGACTTTCAGCCAGAAAAATTGATAACCTTTCAATCGAAGAACATGTTACACGGAAAACCAAACATTTGCACGTATTTGGTGAAGGAATCGCTAAACCAAGGACATTCTTGCTATATGAAGTTAATCATCAATAATTATTGAGAAATTGTCAAATAGCGATTTTTTATAAAAAAAAAAAAGTTAATCAAAATGATTTGTTAAACAATCAAGAAAGAATCCCATGAAATTTGCTGATTGGTAGACCGGAATGTTGATGTGCAACGCACTTCAGGCATCAAAAAATCCTTCATGAATTGGTTTCATTTTCATATTGGTTATCCCACCTTTTTTTTCCTATACTAGTGCAACAATTAAATGATTTTAGTTATAAAGATTTCGTGCAAAACAATTGATTGATGCCGTTCTCCAGGAAACATTCAACGTTTGGATCTTTCCGGTCAAATGTTTTGAACGTTGTTTTCTTTTGAGGACAGATTTGACAGATTTGGAGCGAATATTTGGCAGCAGCTCTGCAAAATTAAAATTTATTGGGGTGGTTTTATTTACTAACTGAGATTCCAATGGTTACTTAAGTGTTAAAAATTGTCTGACGCTAACACGGGGTGGCAAAAGGATATACCTGCATATATGTATGTATATGTGCTGATCGTCTAAATGCAATTTATAAATAGTTTTCAATTGTTTCTTCGGCCGCCAAAAACAATTAGCTTGACTATTCAACCCAATGTCCTTTCTCTGCTGTAATCCATTCCATTCCATTCCTTCGTCGACATCCTCAATTCATTAAATCAATCAAATAACGATACAACGTCCATTGTATCTAATTCCAGCCTGGGATTGTCTGCGTCGTTCCGACGTGGTCGACAACACAAAACAACCCTGAAATACAGACAGGGAGACGAGCAACGACAACCTCAAGGATTTAGTGTCCCGCCTGCTCTCGACGAACTCGACAAACACCACCACCACCACCAGCCCAGCCGCAAACAGAATAGCTACAGTCTATTAATAGACCACCCCGCGCTGCGAAGTGTCTGCGGGAGGATATCTCGAAGACGGGACGAGTTCAATGCCAGGATTTCACGCTTATCACCACCGTCTACGTCGTCTCCTTGCGAACGAGTGCTGCTTGAATGCTGGCGGGGGTCGATGAACCGCTGCCCGCCGGCTTCCAGGAGATCACGTTCCCGGGATCGACTGCAAGTTGAAGTCGAAGTCAAAGCCACAAAGTCAGAGTCAGACTCGGAGCCGGTTTGCTTCGTTTTGTTTGTCGCATCGTTCCTTCGCTCCTTCGCGCCTCCACGCGGCTCGGGCTGCTGTGATCATGTTCTTATTGGGAACAGGAACGAGCCTCCTCCGCTTCAGTTAGACCCCGCACAGACAGGACTTTTATTGTTGACGAGACGCATTCCTCAGGATGAGGGTGACTTGCGCGATGCACTGAGCGGACAGTGTTGCCGAGCAGCAATTAATGGCGCATAATCCTTGGAATTAATTGAACGTGAACTTTTTGCCCCCATGAACTCTCCTGCGGACCATACAAGCTTCCTCTTGTGGCACTTGCGTGCAAGCAGCTCCAATGTGGTACTGCACTATCACCCAATTAAAAGCAAGGCATTTCAACCCTAGTGGAAAGGAACTCTTGTTCAAATGTGGGGGTGGGATACAAACAAACAAAATTAGTATAACCGTTGCTCTTAATTGCAGGTTAATGGCGATGGAATCAGGGAAACGAGTACTCCAGTACCTTTGCAAGCTCGTTATGAAAACAAGTCAAACTTCTATGCAAACGAGTCCTCGCCAACACTCTCCTGCCAGTTGAACAACATTCACCTCCACAATGTTCGCCGTTGGTATAGAGGCGGAGCGCGGGTGCTCCGCAACACTTCCATTGTCTGACAGAAATGTTTTTGGTTACTTTGTGTCTGGTTTTTCGTCTCCTGCCCGAGCACCCCGCCTAGAGTCCTGAACGATAACATCCCAACATTTTTTGTCGTCCTGCCAAAACGAAAAATCACGTTCCAATTTAACGTCTGTCTGCGACGGGATGGTGTGAATCCGATTCGGGACGAAATCGTCGTTTGGCAGGGGATCATGCACGGGACGCATCAACAACGCCGCGATCTCAGACCAGACAAAGATCCTCAAACAAGCATCGTTCGTCAGTAAGGGTTGAATTGTTTATTTTTAAACGCGTCTGGGTGGATAATTCATTTGGAGGAAAAGGATATTCTGGCCGCGAGTGACTTCGGAACGAAAAACTGGCATTCAATTCACACAGGATTTACTGTTGTTGCGATTGAATACAAAGAAATGCGAGATGAGTTAAAGGAATGCAATTACTTTGTGGGCAAATAGAATTTGTGTGGGAAGGGTAGCAACCAATAAATTTGTATTGTAGGTACTAACATTTTGCTTCCTAGCCTACCTCGGATAATAGTCAGAGTAGAGGCACTTCAGAGCTCATTTAAATGAGTTTAGATTAGTGTAGTGGCGTAGATAATTAAAGGACCTTTTAACAAAACATCTCGTGCTAAGTCCTAAAATTAATAATTTATGTTTGAGATCATAGTTCTGAGCGGAGAAAATTTGAAAATGTTTTGTTCCAGCTCGCTCCAGTCGTATTCACTTCATTGGAAATTTTTCGATATTTTTCATTGTCTATTCGGCGCCGATACTTTGCCTTGAAGTTCATCGCCAGTATTTTATTTGTAAGTTTGCACCACAAGCTTTTCACCAGCATATCTTTGAATAAAAGTATTTAAAAAAAATTCGTGGGGTTCCCATATTTCTGCGAAGTTTCCAATTATTATTTTTTTCAAACTTGCATATTAACTTCTTTCAAAATTTGCTTACATGATTTTTTGGTTTTGTTTTTGGGTAAATGGATTTTAGTGAAATTTCTCACAAACATTTCATTTGTGTCATGAAAAGTCTCTTTTTCTTCGATTTAATTTGTATAATAGCTTTATCGCATTTTGAGCGTTACTTCCTCATCCTGCCTCAATGTTAACCTCACAAAACAATTCGGAAAAAAAACTTTCGAAACAGACTTATTTCATATTGGAATATCACGGCTCATCGGTTCTCATCGATTTTTTTTTAAAGTGGAGTTGAAATTTTTTGAAAGAAAATTTTTAAAATGAATTGACTGAATAAATTTCATTGTTTTTTTGTCAGTATTTTACATAGGAATAACGTTTAAGCAATAACCATTGATTGTTCGATTTATTCACAACTCCTTCTAAAAATTATTATTATTGTGATTATTTTCACGGAAAGATTTGCAAAATAAAAAATAAAATACAAGCAACCCACACACCCCACCGATAAACTTTTATCCTGAATCACTGACGGCTTCGATCAACATTAGTAAATTTTCTGAAATCGAGCTTTAAATGAGCTATGGTCGATGAGAGAACCCATGAGTCAGCAGTGTTATGGAAACATTAAGAAGCCACTGAATTAGACTTGCAAATATATAGTTTGCTTAGCTGGACTACATCTGCACAGCATTTGGAAAGTTCAAGTTGAGTTGCGAGCGATTACAAAATGGTTTGGCGATGTAAAAGGTTTGTAATTAAAATAAATAAAGCGCCCAAAAAAGTTTTACCATTCAAGATAATGTAAAGCGAAACGTTTATTTTTAAAGGTGTGCCTAAGATTACTACGTCTATTTGAACTTTATTTAAATTCAGGAGCAAGGTTAGTTATGAGGAATTGTCGAATGATTTTAAAGATCTCAATTATGTTCCAACATTTAGACATTGAATCCGGTCAACCTATCAAGAAAAATTATTCAAAATCATCTTGTATTTAATTGTTAAAAAATCTTAAAACAAAAGATTCATTAGCTACTTATATCTCACACTAACGGATTTTTCCCATGTCCAATTGCTTGCATAAGTGCCGTGGACTCAATATTGCTGACTTCTCTGCTTCCCGCTTTATGAGAAGATAACAAAAGCGCAGGCAAGTTGCTCGACTTAGCGCAAAAATGGCGCAATCGTAAGACTGACCACGCGACGCGGGGCTGGCACCGATGATGTCGTCGTTTCCTTATTCGCAATCTCTCTTTTCAAATCCGTGTTATCTTTCGAATCAAGGCAAAAGTCAGATTTTTTTGCACAATGTGCAATTTGTTGGATGTGTTTTCCTTTTCGACGTGCAAAATTCTTGCAACAGTTATTGTTGCTATTGCCATTGTTGGGTTGTGCTTTATGGCCGCCAACAAGGAAATCGCGGAAAATAAGCTGCGCTGACAAAAAAAACAGTCGAAATGAATGTTTGTTTTCGGTTGAACTTTGAACATTCTGTCATTGTCACCAGTCCGTTATGAATGTCTTCAAGAAGCGTATTCTTCAGAAGCAGGTCATAGATTATTTGGATCTGTGGTGGGTTTGCGGAGGCTCGCTTCGAAGGGAAGAATTCCTGGAATTTCAGAATAACGATCTACATATAAAATTAAGAGGTTTTTATTATCGAACAATCGTGTGCTAGTGCTGCACTTCTAGAGAAAAGGGAAAGATTGTATTACAATGACTGTCCTCGTGCACTGAGAGAGTCTGCCCAGCAAAATACTGTTTGAATTAATTGAATCTTGTTTTCTTCGGATAAATGAATGGCAATTGGTCCTGATTCATAAATATGTAAAGGAACAAGGTGAGATTTAAAATTTCGTGCTATACTCATCAGCAACTTGGTCATAATTTCCATGTTAAAAACATAATCCTCCTCTTTGCTAACCAAGTTATCAATGGCTTTGAATCCTTTGCAACATCCTCGCACCAAATGTTGTTATTCAACTTTTTAAGTGTATAATTTCAAAAAGCATCGTGCGTGCTTTTCAACTCATGATCTCAATTTACGCTGCAATCTTTGCTGCACATCACTTAGAGGTTTGTACATATAATCTCAAAAATTGAATTGAATGTCTTCCTTCCAACCACCACCGAATACCGTTCCAAACCAACGAGCAAATGAAATTTCGAAAAGACCATTATGACATCTTATTAACTCGTACATGCGTTGATATAATCTTTTGCATAAACAGCCTTCACTACTAGATCCCCTTCCAGTGTGCCCTCTTGCAACAGGATTTCGCTGGGCTCCTCTTGATTCTCGCTCGCCCCGCGCATTGGTTCAGGTCCAGCAGTCAAGCCGCCGTCGCTTTAGATACACAGGATGTGACCAACGTCGTCGATTGGACTCTTGTGCAGCTTCAGCCTGGGCAGGGTCGCAGTCGTTTCGCCATTGCCGCAAGAAAGCAACCAGGAAATCTTAATCGCATTCAATTCTCGTCCTATCGTCGATTCTCTCCTTAAGATGATCGTGGCGTGGCCCAGCCTGGTCCGAGCAGGGCCACGTCGGACCATGTTGGTCTTTCTTGGCTTGATTTAGCCGTAAAATGCAGTTCTTCCTGTTTGCTGTTGCTGTGCTATGCGCCCCGGCTGGCTGCCTTCTCGCGGCTGATAAAAGTGACCCCATTCACCGCTGGGTAATTTAAAAAAAGAAACACGTCCGCGGCGGACCAACAAACATATCCAACAAATCCAACGAGCACAGCGAATCCGAAGAAATGCATTCAATTGTTCGGCGATTGCGGATCATTGTCTTCCTCGTTCGCTCGCAATAAATGCGAGGCTCGTTCCTGTATGTGACGCGGCCACGAAGGTTTCTCCATTCTTCAGCCTGGCCGCGCTATATGGCCGATGTGTGGATACGTGTGGAGCATATCAGAGTCGCTCGCTGATGCCAATTGCCTGATTGGCAACTGATGACTTCTTCCCAAGAGGAAGAAGAGTTAGTTATTGTACGCGCAGAAAGGTGGGCAACTTGGATCGGGGGCCGTTGGCAGCACGTCGTCTGTTCGTTGCCTCCACGCCTGGGTCCACTTCGCTTCGCCACCATAGCCACTAAAGCCTTAGCTGGAACCCTCAGGCCCTAGCTCCGGGCGTTCCGCGCAGCGAAAAAGGAGAGTCAGCAGCCAGCGAAGCACGAAAGGGTCAAACACCCCAAGTGGCCTGCATGTTATAATCATTTCACTTGGATAGCAGACCAAAGACCGACCCCCTTTGAATACCAATAGTGGAGTTGAGTTTTGGACAGGGCTCCGGCAACTTTTGCCTTGCGCCATTGGGGGAAGCTACGCAGTGATCGTAGCTGCATGCATGTAAGTATTCATCGATTGTCTAACGGTCGGTAAAAGCTGGCTCCCCTTGCGGAGAAAGCATCTAGCCATTGGCGTTTGAAGTGCCCGCGTCACTAGTGGGCATTCATGGGGAGTTATGCACCACTGCGTGGCTTTCACGCGCCTCTATAGACGCTCCCCGCGATCACTTAAGCGGACTTTTGACGGACCGGGCTACAAACGGATATCTCTATGCTTCCATGTTCACGAAGTTAAACAGAAGTACCACTGCTTGCAGTTGATACGTTTGAAGAATATCCATGCCACCCCTTTCCTTTCGATCCCAACCCCTGCCTCCTGTCCCCGCTTCACTCTTGATGCGACCTCATTGTCCTCAAATGGACGGCCACCACGATGGAAGCACGCAATGGAACCAGCATACATAGATTTTCCCGAGTGCCATATGCTCCCTCTGCTGCTTGATCCTCCGGTCCGTCCTATATTTGTCGCACTGTTGCGAAAGTAGCCAAGGAATGCGAACTCAGCACTGTGCCGGGAAGGGGTGCAATCACATATCATTGGCAACATGCTATCCGGGCACAAGCGACGTACTCGTCGGTAGCAGAAATGTTATTGTAGTTATCCGAGCCCCCGGAGGGGCGACGGCGGCTCTTATCACGATCGCCAGCATGCGTGCCGCGTCTCATACGTTAGTTAGGCCCACATCCAGCGAGCCCCAATTTCTCCATGGTTGCATGCTGCGGACGATAGCAAGGGCGCAGCGCTACCAATGCCGCCAGAGCATCTAAACTTGCGCGATAACGTGCAAGTTTCGCCTCGAATGCATGCAAAGGATCGCGAGTATAGCGAAATCGGAAGCCGGTGATGCTGAAGCTTAGGCTAAGGCTGAATTCAACGTGATCTCGTGACGTGCAAATCACCCTAGTAATTAGCATCAGTTGCGCTATCGCCTCGCCTCGCCTCGCCGCGGACCGACGTGGTAAGCTGGCCGCGCAATCGAGACGCATGCAAAACAGCTTCGCGCAAGAATGCGGTGATATTTCAATTAGGCGAGGCCATCGAAGCACAATCCAGGCAGCAAGAGGCAACCAAGCCGTTGGCAAGTAGGGCCGTGGAAAAACTGAGGTGGCACAGCACCCGTTCGCGGCGATCGTGCTTTGACATCAATCTGCTCAACTACTTAACAGTCACGAGTGTGACAACTTGCTTTTCTGTCGTGCCCTCATTCTTTGCTGAGACCCTAAAGGGAATGGCACAGAATTAATAGCATTGCAACATATTGTTGTCTCATCAAACGGTTCCCTAATAAGTGTATCTGTATTTTTACATAATCTCTATCCGAGTCCTTATTTAGCCGTTGCAACAATTCATCGGCTTTCTCTGATCGCTCCAAATCTTTACCGCGTTCATATAGCACAGCAATAGATGATAGTTTCACTTCTTCAGCAGAAGCTCTGTGAACCAACTACGAACGTTTGCGCAGCAATAGCCTGCTAAGAATGCCTTCATACTGACTCAAAGTTCTCCTTGCTTTGTTTCCCAAAGCTATTCGATAAGTTTGAGGCATTTCCAAGCCAACGGACTCTTGACGCGACGTAGCTCCTTCCAGGATGCTTTAACATCGAAGTCACTCGGTTGCGAGTTTGTTCATATTTTTGTCTCTCAGAAATCCTAGGTGTGAAGATGGTGTGATGCCATGTGAAGAAGGGCTTTCGTCCGTCAAAAGGGGAAAGGTTTGGATCAATATATATTGAAAACGCACTGAATCTACAAACCAAATATTTGGGTTCTAAGTAACAAGGTTCACGTGAGTATTATCACTGCGTCCCTGATTTACAATTCTAAATGATTCATTCATAAAGAAAACGTAGTTTATTCTTTAAGTTTCTATATACTTTTTTAAAAAAAAAATAAAGTGTTTAAGACAGAAACATTCTTGACTTAAATGACCCAACCCAAAATAAAGTCATAAATTTCTACTATCAAATTGATTAGCTCTCAATTATATTCAGCTCATTTTATTGTTCGTATAAAACATGTGTGAATTGAATAGTCACACCTTGGGAACTTTTGACACCTTTCCTCGCTCGCAGGCAAAATTCAGAGATTCCCAAGCAGTTACATTTCAACCGTGCCAACCGAAATTTTTGACGGGTTTTCACAGTAAACTCGAATATCCTAGCTCCGGCAGTTCATTCAACCTGTTGTTGCGATACTGGAAGTTTCCCAGCAGCATGTCTCATCACTTTTATTTACACTCGGTTTCATCCAAGGCACATACGCGGGGAATAGTACCTAAGCGGTTGCCTAATCGCCACTCCTAGCGATAACCATACATACACGACGTACGAATAAGGTGGTTGTGAATTCTTTCGGAACAGGCGGGGTCAACCACCGTATTCAAAAACCGAAGCTCAATCCCAATCCCATTATTCCCATTCTAATCCCGGTGCATGCTTTCGGGCATCCGTTCGCCACAATAGGACGAAGGTAGCGTCAGGTACGCAGCTACATGCCCGCAACTAGCAGCCAAGTGATATTCTTTTCTTTTCCTTATGCACACTTCTTGGTTCGCAGCAATTGTTGTTGCTATTGTTGCACGGCTCCTTAGTCCAAGTGTTCTTTCTGGCGAACAATCCGCGTTGATCCCGCTCGGCCCGACCACACTACCATCATCCATCCATCAGCGGGCCTTAAAATCGCTATCTCCTAGTTCCTCCCGGACACATTTCTTTTGCATTGGGTGCCATCAATTAGCCTCCATCGCTAGCAGTGCCTGCTGCCTTCTCGAAAGCCAACACCACGCCAGCGTCATATTTTAAGCTGTTCGTCCAACTCGCCTGCCACCACATAAACAGTAAATATGTAGCTTAAAAAGTTCCATCTACCAGGCACAAAAGGTAGTTCGTTAGTGGAATGGAAAGATCATAGATGTGAAAATATCCCAAGCTCCACGAGATTCTCTCACATGGGCTGCGGTCAACGAACCCCCGAAAACCATCCAAGTCAAATAGAAATGGGCACAGCGCGGAGGAGCCCCCGACTAGCGAAGCGGTGAGTGAGCCGAGTCGATGGAGCGGGATCCGACCAGGAATGGCCAGAAGATCACTAAAATATTCGGGGATCTTTGAACTAGGCTAGGCCTCCGTACGTGAATCTTAGGAGAGTGCCACGATTGAGCTACGTAATCTGTCTAAATCTGGGGTGAGCAGAAAGGACAGAGCATTGCCATGTTGTAGTCGACCGAGTACTTTGCAAATGGGTTCTCTATGATACTGTAGAAAACCCACATGTAAAAGAACAATTTTCTCAATTTCAAATATATTTGTCTCACGAACGTCCAGTAGAGGCGTTCCATCCTTTCATGCTGTGCTGATGACTTCACTTTTTATAAACCAATGCCAGCACGATTTCCTTATAGATCTGTTCTGCTATTCTCTTCGGATACATTCCGGCAGTTGTTGTTCTCCCCTATACACTTCCTAGTAACTTCCACGGCATTTAGAACCCCTCACAACTGATCCAAGTAAATGCAGGCTAGTGTGTGTGTGTGTGTGTGTGTGACTCCTCTACCCACATTCGCTTCATATGAACCAACAAGTGGTTGTTTGCTGTTGAATAGACAAACACGCTCAAGAAGAAAACCAAGTCCAAATGCGGACCTGGAGGAATCACTTGATTCACATGTACGCCACATGAGGGGTTCTTGATTGAAATTCCGCCCAGGAGAAGAAGCGTGTAATTGACTTGTAGCGCGGCTAGCGTTAAGGGTAACATCATCTCACAGCACGCACACACGTTCTTGGAAAGCACACAAAGGAACTCCTTGAAGGAGCTCCAGCACCGGCGGAACCGCGGACTTTATTGCGGGCAAGTCGACTATGACGATTGAAATGTAAACGTGTGATTTTCCCAGATTGAAAATGAAGTAAGCAACGGAAAATTATACTGACGATACTCGTTGGGCGTCTGTCTGTAGGTGTACGCACTCATGAGAAAAGGACATTCTATCATGAGGGCCTTAACATTCCTAACTCAAGCTCATGGAACGAAGTGAACTTGATGACACTTAAAATGTTGCAAAAATGATCCTTTGCCCCACCGGATACAGGGCATACTTTTGTTTGGAAGCGAACTGGCTTAAAATGGCACGAAAAAAATCCTTGAGCTGAAACAACTCATTTTCGCAAAAGAGCAAGAATTGATTATTTTATATACATAATTTTGAAAATGTAACGCGAAATATATCAATTAAGTCAACTTCGTGTGACTATGACTGAATCCCAAATGATGGTGATGTTTAAAATACTAACGATTCGTGTTAACAGACATTTCACTGACAATCGATCCAAGAATTATGCAGATATCTATACTTTTCTTTCAGTACAATATTGCATTCCACCATGAATGTGCGCCATCACATCCAATTGCAATCCGTCTGTCACTGGATTTTATTTCGTATTCATATTTAGATCCCATTAGCTCAGCTCCTTACATAAATCCTTTAAGTAGAGAACTAGGAAGTAAAGCCAGAATGGTGTATGCATTCTTCCATGACTAGCTTTTAGAGCAGCAGGGTTGAACGATAGGATGTTGTAGCGAAGCAGGTAGCGTTTGGAATGCAAATTTTTATACTCTAGTAGATCCGTTATATTTGGCGTGGAATTACATTTTGAAGCGGTGGAAAGAATAATTTGGAAGTGACAGCTCCCCCAAAAAATTTCCCATTAATGGGCTTAGCCCATCACTCGCTCATACAGATAATTTTGAACTGAATTCGATGTCCATGCGCAAACAATTGATTTTCGAAGAAGGCAACGTGTAATCTCGAAATGGAATCTAGTTATATGATAAAATTATTTCATTATTCACTCTGAGCAAAAGTTTCGTTTGGAAGTGATTCTGAGATCATCGTTCGCCCTGGGCAGGACGTACTGATAAAGGAGAAAATTGCGTAACCTCTACTTACGGCAAAAGGTTCTAAGAAAACGCGAATCAGTCAATAGTACTCAATGCCGAACAATTCGATATCGCCATCAGTCTGCATTGCCCTCGTTGAAGGGCTTAGCTTAGGAAAAGGCGAAAGGAATAATAGTTCACACAGGTTGGACATCCAGAACGGACACCATGGCATGCAGAGCGCAATGGTTAGCACTCGGCTTCATTCAAATGGCTTCCTAATCGCTCTATCAAACGAGCGAGCCAGTTCCTTGACTACTACATGCAAGTGGACAACGAGGTGCCCGACATTGCCTGCTGTCGTCACTAGTCGTTACTGACCAGTCTCAAAACTAAACGAGTTCCACTTGACTCCTCCGTCCATCTGCACCATCACCATCGCAAACACCCTCATCATCAGACGGTCCGCGGACAAAAGGCGCTACCTAATTTCTGGCACCCGTCCAATTCGCAAAGGGCTTCCACCGTGGCAACCTTTACGACCGCCAACCTCACCCTAATTATCCCAAATACTTACATGTAATTGACCTTTCGCGACAAGCAATAGCAATCAATGAACGTTTGTAAATATGGGCGTCTCGCACATCATTGCGAGTGTGACGAAAAGCAACAATTAGGCGAAATGGACGCTAATTAAGCTGGCAACAAGTAAGGATTGCATCATTAAAATACATGCAGGGAAATCAAGCCATGTCCAATAATGGATCTCGTCAACTATGCCAAATAGTGGCACTATTCCCGATTGTTGACTTTAATGGGCATTTAATGGCCGCAAAGCAATTGCTTACTAAACCGAAAGTGCATCCAAAGAGAAATGCTCATTTGTTGGTAATTATTTACATAAGAATTTCCCTAAAGGAGATACGAATGCCACAGGCATATTTGCTCTTGTCGAATGTCTTTGATAATGGGAACCTAACTATAATGCCGCGACTTTAGCGAACAGGTCTACATGCAATGTGCATGTGTAAAGGAAATATCTTTGTCTTTGGGGTTTTGATAATCGAATGCAGTTTTCGAGAAAGGAATTGAGATTTGCGATCGTCAGAGGCAATTCGAGCATCGTAGCATCACGAAAACAGATCCACTTTGAGCCAACGGGCGATTTCAAATCTTTCACGAACTTCTCCAATACAAAACAGCGTCATTGAGAAATCCTTGTTGTTTTTATAATCAGGATAAATTTGTTATAGTCAGACTTTTTCCTACATTTCTGATAAACAGTAACAGTAAAACATTTGCAGATGTCTTTCGAAAATGATTTTCTCTGCAAATTCGCTCTTCCACTAGAAGCAGGCATCGTATATAAGGGTTGACTATCAAAGGATATACCACTAGTATTTTACGTATTGATTCAAGTTTTATGCTTGGATAAACTTTACTACTTTTTGAACATTTCCAGTTGATCTAGCCGCGCAAATCATTTTTCTAAATATTTCCCAAGCAGCGAATTTGATACTCCCCACAGTTTTGAGGATGATAGCCTCCTTGAGCCAAACAATACAATGCGCCACCATTATCTTCGATCAATTAGGACCAATTTAAAGCGCTCCGGGTCCCTGTCATCATTACCATAATTACAGCAAATCTGACATGCTCTCCATTTGTTGTCCTGCATGGGCTGAGCAATTTTTCATTGCATCACCGGCACTCAACAAGGATCACGTCATCAATTTACTGCATGAATAAAATCGACGAGTCGATACGACCCCTGCGTCGATCGGTAGCCACCAGTCAATATGGTACTACGATTGGAAAACAAAGGGTGTAACTTCTGCAGTGGACTTGGTTCCGCGTCCTCCAGCTGAAATAGCTCTGCGCAAGAATTGGTCAATATGTGTGTCGTCAAAAAGACCGCCATCAGTTCATTGATAGAAAGTTCCATTTCCTTTCCTTGATAGCATAGCAGCGCGCATGTATGAATATCGAGTGAAATTATGCTGGTCACATGTCGCTCGTATGTGGACGTGGTGTTGCGTTCGATTGCCCCTTTTTCGCAATTAATTTTAATCAGGCGGAATAGACTTGAACGCAGAGTCCTCTTTTCGGTTATCCAGTATGTAGTTGTTTGCTGTGCTCGTTCATATCATTTGTTCGAATGAGGGCGAGATCAATACCGGGAACAACTACCACCCGGTCTGTGTATCAGGTCGAGAGCTCAATAGGGGTGTGATAACAGTTATCAGTTCCACATGTGTTTTTTTCTGAAAGCATCAAATGTCGGAGACTAGCGGTTTCGCTTCAGCTACTAAAGGTTACAGACTTTGGAAACGTACGGGAGGATGAGATGCACAGAGCTGCGACGCGTCGAGCTTCATTCCATTGTTAATTTTTACTTCAGATGGTAGTAAATTAACTTGAATACAGCTCAAGAAAATGTCCTTAGTCGTCAGCAATCTTAAAAATCCACTTCTAACTCTTGCTGTCTTCCCTTTAATTCTATCTTTCGAATATTTGAGCTATGCTATCAGAAAGTCCACCCAGTTTTCTGTAGCTTCAGTACCCATGCCCAACTTCTTTCATGTCTGTTCTGTTCATTAACCTTTGCCCGCCACAAACCACGCACTCTTATCACTTGCAATGCTCGTGCTGCATCGATTATCAACCCTCGACGGCTTGGCCATCCTGTTCAGCGGAATAACGAACGCAATGATGGACGATACAGGATATCATAGTCCGCATACTTTAAGCCTTGCTGCGACTGTTGAATCAAAGGGACACGGCATATTGGATATTATTAACGATAAGATAGCGAGATAACACATCTAAAAGGACTTTGACTCGACAAACAGTTTGATAACGATAAAGTGCTATGAGCAACATTTATGAGACGGAAATTTGTTGTGTTCGCAGGGTAACAGTTTGAGATTAGGATAACAGCATTTTATCTATGTCCTAAACAAGAATGATTGTTACTTAGTGCGAGATTATCCTTTTACAATAATTGCGGCCGAGACTTCATGCGATGATAGTCATATGCTTTGCGATAAAGGAGAGACAAATATGTATGTACATATATATATTGTAAGTAGTTTCTGATAACACCAATTATTAATCAGGAACAATGATGCCTGTTGCTGCATCGGTTCCAAGTAGTCCAGGGAGCGAAAAATATTGAAGTTCTTCAAAAAATCAACGACGGAAGGAAAACGACTTTAAAAATTTATTTTGCAGTCAACGGAATTACGACAGGCTTTCAACGTGCCACCAAATTAACGACATTGTTTCAGGAAATATTCAATGAAATAATGTTAGTATCAATTCAATCAACAATTTTTAGAAGACAAAATCAAAAATAAAATTGCGTCGAAAATCGTTTCAATGAATTTTTTCTCACAAATTTTGCCAAAACTATTTTTCATGGATTTTTTTAAATTATCAAATTAAGTTTCGTAAAAGTCATCTAATGAATAATTTTCTTAAATCACATATCGGGAAAGGGAAAATTCTTTTCATCTGATAGTAGTTTTATGAGATTTTTTCGAATAGTGGAGCACAATTTCATTTTATCAGATTTAAGGATATAAAAATCAAAAAGAGATTGTCGGAATAAAATGGTTGACGAAATCTTTTGATAAAATGAATTCAGGGTTAATTCGACGAAAATATGTTGTTGACCGGAGAGACTCTCTCGCATATTTTTTTCGAATTATTTCAAGTTTTCTAATTTTTCATTGAATGGATGGTATTTTTAGTAAATTTTTTTGCACGAAATTCTTCGAAGATTTCACGAAGAAGGAAGATTGTTTGATCAACAAAAATTTTATGTGCCAAACATAAATTTGATGAAATTTGGTAAACACAATTGCCACGGTAAAGGTTCAGATTATGGTCTCGACCCCCGAAGAGGTCGAAGGAGGTGGTTTCCCTACTACTCTGGCATAAAAAGTTCGCGGCGGTCACGGCCTCAAAAAAAGGTATGGGGGCTTCGCCACTAAAAAAATGGTTATTTTGCCTAT